>CM050928.1:338975-505702 GCA_027742785.1 Vigna reflexopilosa | reverse complement strand
AAAATTTTAAACTTAACTGAATTTCTTAATATTGGATATGAATGAGTTTGAAATATCATTTTCCAGTATGAAAGCAAATTTATTTTGAGGGAAAATTGCACTTATATATATGTTTTCCCACTTTTATTTCTGGTGATTATGAAAAAAAGCTATGACTATTTTTAATCATCAAGACAAATATTTTGACATCTAATTTTTTTTATTTATTTGATACTATTTTCCATTATTTTTTACTTTTTTAATAAATATAAAAGTTTACTTTTCTAAAATTAATTTTACTCTCCTATATATTAAGTTCTTGTTTAATGAAATCTCATAAGTATTTTTCTTTTAATCACGGATGATATAAACTTTATTTATAGAAAAGTAAATTATATTTGACGTTTAGGGTGAAAATATTAATCATAATGATTTTTCAATGACTTGGAATCGATTCTTAACGAGGTAGAACAGATTCCAGTTGTAATTTATTTTGTTTTTATTTGTTGGTATTGCAGGATATCCCTTGTGAAAGGACTGAACTGGAAATGGAGATCTATAGAAGAAGAGCCGAACTCGAAGTACAGACCCATAATGGAAGGACCAAACTCATCATCGTACATGTTGTAAAGTCATAGTCACCTCGTGGTGGATCATACCCTCTTACATTTCATTATAATTTTCTTTTTGTAGTATTATAGTATTATTTTATTATTACCTTTCAGCTGACGTGTCATTTAAATGTAAGGAAAATATTTTTTTACCATTTTTTAACAAGATATACATCATTACTTATTATTGATTCGTTTTAAATGTTTTTTTTAAAATAAATTTAACACAAAACAATGAAATGATGAAACATATTTTATTATAAAAAAATTATTAAAAAATGTTCTTAAAATATCGTAATCCTAAATGTAAATCGTGTCAAAAGTAACATTCGTTGTTTAAATTAAGTTACACGGATCGAAATGAAAAGTATATTACTTTTCAGTACTTTTCGACAAAGAATCCTTATCGCTCAGTAAATCTTATCATACTCTTCCGACAAATATGTTTTTGTCTGATTATCATTTTTCCACACACATACCTCTCGAAAAAAGAGCAATCAGTGATAACCTTTTTTTTTCTTTAACTTTTGTCATTTTCCTATTTAAATTATCTACTACACATGCATAAACTGGGACAGAATAATCCCCTCCTTCAGAACTCAAATCAATAAGCCAAATGTATTATTTCCCATTTATTTTATGAAGCCAAAGACAGGGTTTTGTATGAATTTAGACACATTTGAAGAATAAATTACGGATGTAGAAAAAAAAATTTCAAGTTACGAAAATAGAGAAGAAGTTGTGAGGGTTCAGACAAATTTAAATAAAGAAACCATGTCCCCTTGCGTGATTTCATCTTATAACATTTATAGGTAGAAGTTATGTACTTTAAAAATTGACGCAAAACTTGGTGGTTGATCGGCCTGAGAGTCAGTTTGATGGGTCGTTATCTTCGTCGTCAATCAGGTGGTCGATCACTCGTTTTGGTGTTCGGTCGGTTTGGTAGGTGTTCGATCAACTTGGTGGTGCCTGAACGAAGGTAAGTAACTTCGTTTTTATGCATCTTACTTTATACAGTTTGATTTCATTTCTGAATACCGAACGATCTCCTGACACCACCAAACTAAACACCCACCAGACCAAGCATCCATCAAGCCGACCGACTATCAAGATTTTACTGTTACGTTAATTAAAAATCATTTTTTGAGTGTACGAATTCAACTCTAGTCACTACTACTGGGTGAAATCGTCGAGGAAGGCCATGGTTTCTTCATTTGAAGTAGTCTGAGCTCTCCACGACTTGCATAATTTTGTTATTTCAAATTTTTTTACCTAAATCCGTAATTTCGTCTTTAAATTTGGCTAGTTTGGTACAAAACCCCCAAAGACATCTTATACACCATCATTAGGTTTATCATATATCTTTTACAAGTTTACCTGTTACTGAGATAATCAGATTAAGTTTCTCTCTTTGTTAACTTAACCTTTAAACCATCCTTCATTAGAAGAACGATTGAAAGGTTTGGCTTAACAACACAACCTTCCACCACTTCAACATGATACTTGTGCAAAATTGCAGTTGCCACCATCTTCATTTGAACAAAGGACGAGTCTTTCCCCAAGCAAGTTCTTGGTCCTGCATTGAAAGCAATGAATTTGTAAGATGGTACATAAACATTACCTCCTTTTTCTGATATCCATCTCTCTGGCTTCAACTCCATGCAATCTTCTCCCCATATTTCCTCAAATCTCCCCATTGAATACAAACAAAACAGTATAACTGTGCTGGGATTAACCTCATGACCACTTGGAAGCACGTCAGCTTTAAGTGCTTGTTTGCGTTCGAAGGGTATAGGAGGAAACAGCCTCAATGATTCACACATAGCACCGTGCAGATAAACCAGCTTTTTCACCTCCTCTGCACTTAAAACTGTCTTTTCGTTGCTTCCAAACTTTTCATTCATCTCTTGAAGAATCTTGGCTTCCACCAAAGGGTTTGTAGCAACAAGCCAAAAGAACCATGTGAGAGCTGAAGTTAAGGTATCTCTCCCAGCCACAAAAAGATTGAACACAGCATCTCTTAGAAATATATCTTCATGTGCTTCTCCTTTTCCCTTTCTTTCTCTCATCAAAGTTGTTAACAAGTCAACATGAAAAGTTTCTCCCGTTTCTTTTTCCTCATACCTGCTTAGATCTTCTCTCTTGGACGCTATGCATGAATATATGAACTCATCAAGTACTATGCATGCTTCTGCCATCTTCTTCTCTTGACCAATCTGAAGCCATTTCTGCAGCTTCCAAACACACCTTGGCACTACATGTCTGTGAAATATGGACTCTTCCGCTTCGTTAAAAGCCTTCTCGATTTCAACTTCGGGAAAATCAACGGAAAGACAATTCGGGTCATTGCCAAGAACTATAGAACATATGTTATCGAAAGTGAAGCGGTTGAAGACATCTTGAAGATCCACCACGCTTCCTTGTTGGTACACATGATCCAATACGGGAAGTAGGCTATTCTGAACCTTGTTGTGAATGGTTTTCTCCAGAAACACCTCGAAGCTTTTCTGCTTAAAGAGAGAATGGAAGAGATCCCTGTTGAATTTCCACGTTTCTGAATCAGCAGTGAAAATCCCGTCTCCGAAGGCTTGAAAAATGTCACGAAACACGGGTCCCTTGACGTAGTTGTGGAAACTCTTGCTCATGACGTGGTGCACGTTGAGAGGGTCAATGGTGACCAAATAGTTCATGTTGGTGAACCATGGTCCGGTGAACTCACCGGTTCCACCGTGCTGTTTCAACACCTCAGTGACAAAATCATGGAAACACCACATATTTCGGAGCAGATGCGGTAGCATGCCAAGGATAGGATAATCTGTGAAGAGGGGGTATCTGCAACATAGTCTCCGATGGAAGAAGTGTGTTATGCAGAAGAGTGCTACCATTGTTGCTGCTGCATATCCAAGAAACATAGCCATGGTGAATTGATGAACAGCACAAAAGCCTTTGATTCTTTATGTTGTTTCGAAGAATGTTAGATGTTAATTTATGGTGACATGAATCTGTTTGTTTTTCTGGTGAAGGAGATATATGAAGAAATGATGAACATTGTAGGAAGTTGGATAAGGACGATGTTGACTAGTTAGGAATCTATTTAAGGAATTGTTAGTACCATATATAAAGAGAGACAAAGAAAATAGGATAATGATAATTGGACAACATTTTTCTTTTATAACATTTGAATATCATTTACATGTTATT
This sequence comes from Vigna reflexopilosa, assembly GCA_027742785.1. Classification (NCBI taxonomy): domain Eukaryota; kingdom Viridiplantae; phylum Streptophyta; class Magnoliopsida; order Fabales; family Fabaceae; genus Vigna; species Vigna reflexopilosa. Next base: position 501,911 of record CM050928.1, on the reverse strand, counting down.
TTGTGATTGGTCTAAAATTACTTCATAGTGGTGTTTATGATTATTATTATTGATTGTGGAGTAATTTTAGACCAATCACAGGATGACACGATATTTAAATGTTGTCAAAAGAATGTTGTCTAAATATCATTATCCAATAAAATAAAGGTCTACGTGTTCTTTATTTCCCACCTTTTCCTTCTTCCTCTTAAATATATTTTCACTTTTTAAATGTATAATTAAAATTTATTTTTTATTCTTCTAAATTTTAAAAATAATATAAATAATATAAATGTAAAATTAAAAAATTTAATTTTTTTTATTAACCTAACTAAATACTGAATAAAATTCACAGACTAAATCTATAAAACTTATTTTCAATAACTGGATTTTAAGAAAAAAATTTAATATAATAATCGTCAATAAATTTGAGATAATATACCCAATAAAAACCAAACACAGCCTTTGGGTTTAAAGAAAAAATCCTAATCCCATGTCTGTTGGATCTTGCCACCTGTTTCATTTGAATAACACCAAAAGTAACATTGAACGGTTGCTGTAGTACGGAAGACTTAACCCAATAACATGCAAAAGACAAATAAATAAATAAATAAATAAATAATACAAGAATTACAAGTAATAATATTTATGGGATACAAACTAAATTTTACATTTTCTTCTATAAATAGAAAATCTGGGCTTTAATTTTATCTTAGTTAATCTGTAAATAAATATCTCTAATTTTTCCTTAATTAATTCTTAAATTTCTTCCTATCTATATAGCATAAAACAATTCTAATCTAATTTTATTTTCACCTTATTATACAGTTGCATTTAAATCAATCTACTTACATTCATAACTAATTGATTAAAACTTAAACCTAATATATATATATATATATATATATATATATATATATTTTTTTTTTTTTTTTTTTTGTGTGTGTTTTTTCAAAGTTGAATTTAACATTAGCTTTGGCCTATTTATCTCTTTATCATTCATCTAATATTATATTAGTCTACAAATATGCATTTATTATGATGTAGAAATAAAGAAAAGAAAATAATAAATGTTACAACTTTTTATTAAAATTTATTACACTTTATTTCTCCAAAATGACCTAACCAATAATTAAAATGCTATTCAATAATTATCAATGGACAACTGTATAACCAATTAGAATGGACCTATAAATTGACTATGCTGTTAACCTATAATTCGTGCATGAACTTAATTTTCTGGAAATCCTCAACTAAGAGATTTTTTATTATTATTAACATATTATAATTTATGTATATTTTTTAATGATATTGCAGAAGTAAATTATGATTTTTTTTATCCATTGGTATGAAAACTTGATATCTATTAATTCCAAATTAAATTTTTTTAGCATTTTTTTTTCGTTTTCCATTGTATAAAAACAATTATTTGTATCATGAATATTTTATTAAAAAATATAGAAAAACATTGAATCACACCAAACTCATGATGCACACATAGATACTTATGATAAAAAAATATAAATAAATATATAGGTAGAAAAAAATTAACTAAATGCATATAAAGCTAAAACTCAAAAATTTCTTAACATATATAGGTAATTTAAAATTCATTAAAAAATTTACTGACACGTTAATTTTTTAATTTATATTAATAATTACTAATACAAAATAATATTAATTAATTTTAAATTAATATTCATTTATTCATTCTCAAAAGTATTTTTTATTTTTATCTATACATTTTCATTTTTTAGTTTGTATTTCTTCAATTAATAATATATTATTATTGTTAGTAATATAATTTCATATTTTTTAAACTACTCTTACAATCCTTTTATTGACAATCCTTTTATATGAATATTCAATAAATAACATTTTAATAAATAATTTATTTTGTTGTTTTTATTTGTAGTTAGATGTCACGTATAAGTTCATAGTATTTTTTTTTTATTTATCATTTTTAATTTTTTAACATTTTTTATCTTTTTATTTATTTTACGTATTAAGATTCATACGTGTCAGTGTCCCGTAAAAAGTAAAACTTAAAAAAAATTGTCATTGTCAATATTTTTCTTTAAAATGAGTTGGTTCTTAAGAAATTTAATGTACAAATTCTAAAAGTTTATTTTAACATAAATATATAAATTATAATTATGATTAATTATTTGATCTATCATATATATATATATATATATATATATATATATTTATATTTATATATATATATATATATATATATATATAATGTTGTCCCTTTTAAGAAAAAAAAATTAAATTCAACTTAATCAAAATTAAATATTAAAACTAAATGAAATACAGCACACAATTCATGTGGCGTATAACATAATGCTGATACTGGAACATAACATAATACTATGACGTGACACAACGTTAATCTTTAAACACTTGTAAGAAAATTTAATAAATTATTAAAAAATATTATAAAATATGTCATTTACTATGACGTTAATATCATTTATAGATATCTAACTGAAATAATAAATTGAACCGATTTAATATAAAATATAATTGAAACAAAAACTAAAAAAGAAACAAAATTAAAAATCATAAGAATTGAGATCAAAATAATAATTAAACTATAATTATAGTGTAATTCAACACGCGTGCCCATAGACCGTCTCATCTGACAGAAACCTATTGTCACATTCTGCCACTGGCAAGAACTGTACCTTTTAGAACATTATATGATAAGCAATTCTTACATAATACTTAATTTTATAAAATTAAATTAAATATAAAATTATTTAAATTATTTAGTTAGATAAAATATTATTTCATTAAATTTTTTGAAATTGTGATATTATTATTATTATTATTATTATTATTATAAAATACATGAGTGAGATATAAAACTTATTTTAAAAAATTGAGTTAAATATAAACTGTTAAAGTTTTTCTCATCATAACGTTGAATACATTATTCCAAAAGAGAGCATTCCACTTCCTATATGGTTGCAACAAAATGAAATTATTACTTATTTATATTAATTAACACTTAAAACAATATCTCATGTAGTTTTATGAGTAAAGTTGTTACTTTAACCAACATTTTTCTTCTAAAACCAATTACTCATTTCTTTTATCTTTTATACAATAATTGTCTATTTCTATTTTTTTATTTATATTCATTTCCATTTTTTCATAAGATACATGTTAAGTAATTATTAATATATATATATATATATATATATATATATATTATTGTATATTAGTTTTTATTTAGATTTAATAAACACTTTCATTTTATTGTCATTTAGGCAAAATTTGGTTAAAAGCTTCTTATTTAGACATATTAGGTTATTTATGTTAGTTTGAAAACAATGAATTTAAATTGTCTTTAATTTAAATATTGTTGGATCTAGTTTAGTTTTGGTTCGTCATAATCTATATATGTTTGATACGGTGGTTTCTTATAGTAAATTTTTAAATACAAAATCATATGATAAGTGTAAAATTGACGATGTTAATTCAGGAATATTGTGGCATAAGCTGTTAGGTTTATTGAGGGAGGACGTTCACTAGGTTCACTAAGGAGACACAATACCGATGAGACCTGAGTCTAACCATATAAGAAATTGACACCACTTTCAACCCAAAACCTCAAGGCAATGGGTTTATGGGTCTTCATCCTTATATGATACTCCACTTTCACATTTATATTCAATGTGAGACTACTCACACATAGATTACCAACATAAGCGTGCAGGTCACATTTCTAAAAATAGAGTTGAATGACTTGTGTCAAATGGGATCTTGAATTCCATTGACTTCACAAACTTTGTTGTGTTGGATGCGTTAAAGACAAATAGACCAAAACAACGATATTAGGTGCATGTAAAGCTATAGACGTCTTAAAATTGATACATACAAACATTTATGGGACATTCCCTACACCTCCGTTGAATGGTCAACAATATTTTATATCATTCATGCATGATTATTCTAGATATGCATACCTATATCTTATAGATGAAGAATCTCAATCATATGACGAATTAGATGAACAACGTTCAAGGCCTTTTGACAAGTACCTAAAGGAATGTGGAATCATCCCATAATACACCATCTCATGTTTACCTAGCATGAATGGTGTGGCCTCAATGTTTACCGAACATAATACTTATGTCAAAACAAATCATAAAACCAATAAGCAAAACACCAACAAATCTAATAAAAACACAAAACATTAGGTAACACAGAAACTTTAACTAATGATTAAAACACTTAAAAAGATCAAAGAAAAAAGAAATAAAATTACTTGCTACATACTTTTCTGTCTTATGCAGTACAATCACTACAGATGTTCATAAGCACCAAAATGAACGTTGAGAAAAAGACAGAAAGAAGCACTGATCAGATTATCAAAAGTTGTGCCAAAAAGATAAGACAAGACCACTTTTGGTAAAAAGATCTGAAAAGCAAGTATGCTTTGACAGAGGACACTATCCTATGTCTGCACCTACACCACTAGCCAGAAGACAACAAGTCTTAAGACAAGCTTCGTCAAAACGGTCATATTATCAAATCTCAAGACAAGCAACGTTCCAACAGCTATGTCAACAAGGTGTATAAATAGAAGACTAGAAGAAATAAAAAGATGATGATGAAGAAAAGAGAAAATGTGAAGATGTAACGATATCTCATCATCAATTGAGCAAGGAAATCTCTTTGAGCTATTAATGCTAAACTCCTTCTATCAAGATAAGGAAAAAGAGAAGAGCTCAAGAAAAGAAGAACACTCTCACGCTTCATCAGAATATCCACTTGAAGAAAGAGAAGATAGTGAAAGAGTGAAATATAGAAGAAGATCTCTCAAGTTTTATTGTAATATCTTAATTGTATTTTTAACAAGAGAGAAGATAAGAGAAAAAGGGAAAAGAAGTACTCTCACGCTTCATTGTCATATTGTTTTCTATTGTAAGAGAGAAGAGAGATAAACACTTGTGAGTGTTTAGACTGCTTTGTATTGTAATCAAATCATCTCTGCGAGAGATATAATCTGAACTACTTGTAAGCAATCGCTGATTGCAATTCTGAAGAGAATTAAAATATTTACAATTGAACTCTGTTTGAGTTGAGAAATCTTAACAAGGTTACTAAGTACTAGGAGTGATGTTAATACTCAAAGGAAATATCGACAGGGTTATTGAGTACCAAAAGTGGTGCTAATACTCAAAGAAAATCTCGACGGGGTTGTTGAGTACTAGGAGTGGTGTTAATACTTAAGAAAATCTCGACAGGTTGTTGAGTACCGGGAATGGTGCCAATAGTCAAAGAAAACTCGACAGGGAAGTTGAGTATCAGGAGTGGTGTGAATACTCAACTGATATAGGGAACTAGAGGTTATTTGCTGATCAGGGATACCAGGAGTGGTGAATAATACTACACAACCAAAAGTGAGGGAAACTAAACTAGACGATGTTTCTCAATAGCACTGAGAACGTCTAGGGATACCAGGAGTGGTGAATAATACTATGCAATCAAGAGTGAGTTAAACTCAAATGTACTTAATTGAATATCTAATGGAACCCTCTATGTTAATTTAAAGGAGAACTGGAAGGTGAACCAGTATAAAACATTATGTGTGTTTTAGTCTAATGATAAACGACGTAGTGTAACTAGATTTTCTATACTCTTACTTTCATCATACTTCTCACTTTGTCTAAAGATATTGCATGTATCATAAACGTAGGACACATTGAGTTGGTCATGTAAACAATCATTCAAGATAGTGTTTACCAACCAAGGACTAACAACTAACAAAGTAATACCCACATCATGATCAGGTTGTAAGTTACGAAAAATTATGAAAACACTATTCAACTTCCTTTTATTATATTTTGCACCTTCAGTTAATAATATTATAACTAGTATTTATAAACCAAGAGAGATAGTGGATCCGTTTAATCAATTAACAAGTTATATTTAGATGTTGATTAATCGAACCTTTCAAACTATTAAAATAAACAAGAATAAAAAAGCACAGAGAAAGAAACACACACATATATATATATATATATATATATATATATATATATATATATATATTTTGGTTTGATTGAAAAAATCAACATCCAATTTTCTTCTAAATATCCTAAGCTAAAAAATTCTCACTAAATTAAAAATAGAGTTTACAAGATTATAAGTGTTCCTTATTATTATTATTATTATTATTATTATTATTATTATTATTATTATTAATAATAATAATAATAATAATAATAATAATAATAATAATAATGTGGTTTGTATTGAGTGAGTGGTTTTTTTTTTAAAAAACAAAAAGTTAGTAAAAACATTAATGAGCATTATTTCCGTAATTTTAGGAAGATAACAGAGGTATTTAATGAGTAACCGTTACGTAAATAAAGAAAAATAGATATTTAAATGCACATATATAATTTCAATTTAATTATTTTGTTTGTTATCAACTTTTAAATAAAAAAAGTTAATACTTATTAATTATATTTTGATAAGTTATTAATTATAGTTATTGAAATTAATAAAGCTTAATTGTCTTTTTGTCCGTTTTTGTTCGTCTATTTTTTAAAATTTTATATTTGATATAAATAGTATCAATAACGTCTCTTTTATTAAATTGATAGAAATCAAGTTAACTAACCTGACTATGAAATCAATATTTTTTTTTTCTCTCCTCTTTTTTAATGTGTTTAAACTTTTTCTCTCTTTTCCATATTAATAGTTTTTAATTACATTTTTTTTTCATTTTTTTTAACACTCAGTCAAATCTTGCTTTGATTATAAAACTTCAATCATCTAAAATTAATCAGTACTTTTTCTTCTTCGAAACTAATCAAATCACCTTTTGATATGACTAACACATGTTTAGGGATAGTTAACTCTTGTGATAATGTTCGTTCACTCATTTCTTCATCTGTTTCATTCGAAATTACATTCATAGATAAAAACGAAGCAAAGAAAGTTGAAGCTGATTCTTAAATGGTTTTGTGATACTTAACAAATTATATTCTGAATGTGAAAAAAAAAAAAAGCTAATTAATAACTATACATTTGATTTAATTTGGCTTGAACATTTCAATTCAAATATATTTTGAGTTTTGTTATAAACTTCAAATATAAAAAACGATTATATCATAGCTGTTAGTGACATTTCATAATTAATAATATCATATGTTTGACTATAATAAGTAACATATTATTATATGCATTACAATATATACACTTTTTATGATATTCATTATTATATTTTTTTCAGAATATTCATTAATATAAGATTTTACATTATTATATAATATATATATATATATATATATATATATATATATGTGTGTGTGTGTGTGTGAGAGAGAGAGAGGGAGAAGAGATTAACATTTTGTTAAGTAGTAGTTGTAAGAAAGATGATTCATATGTTGTTTTTTATATTGTATTTGTTGAGTAGTCATGTTAGTTTTAAAGTTGACGGAATTCAACCTATACTAAAGGAGGAAGATTTAGAATTGGAAAAACAACTTAAGCTCTTTAATAAGCCTCCAATGAAGACTATTAATGTATGTCTCAACTTTGTTATGTTTTATGATGTGTTTTTTAGTTGATATCACATTACAATGTTTAATAATTTTATTTATGTTTTTTATTTTGAATTTGATAGATGAAGTTTGGAGACATTATTGATTGTATTGACATTTACAAACAACCATCATTTGATCATCCTTTACTGAAGGATCATAAGTTGCAGGTATATAACCAAAATCATTAATTACAATGAAATTTGACTTTCATTTTCTTTCCAATATTAAGGAATATTTTTCAATTCTTCTTTTGTAATATTTTTCATGCTTTGATATTTGTTTGATTATTATTTTTAATTTAGAGAAAACCCAACTTTCATAATGTGATCGGAGAGTCAAGTCAAAAAAATTTAAGAATTACATCCATATTCGGATTGAGTAAAGATGAATGTCCGAAGGGAACTGTTCCTATACTCAGAACAACAAAAGATGATCTTATTCGAGAAAAATCAATGTTAATCAATCATATATTGCTTGAAGATCTTCCTGGTGTTCATGTAAGTTCTTTTGTAAAAATAGTTTAAAATGTTGGTATTTTATTTTTTATAAATTATTCTATCTAATTTTTTCAATCTAATTACTTATTGGTATATATTGAATTTTTTAGGTTGCAGAAGTTTCTCCTAAACCACATTTTAGTCCTTATTATGGAGTCAAAGGAGTAAATAGTGTTTATAATCCACGAGTTGATACAAAGTTTCAAATCTCTATGTCTCATTTATGGGTTCAAAATGGACCGATAGAATCAACTAACAAAATCTCATTAGGATGGCATGTAAGTTGTAATTTTCACATTTAACCTTTTTTTGTGTGTGTAATAATAAATATTCTAATTAATCCAATGCGCTACTATCAGGTGATTCCAGAACTATATAATGATTATGGAACCCATCTTTATTCCTCGTGGACAGTAAGGACGTATCATTACATTTTGTTTATGATTACTTTGTTTATAGAAATGAAAGACTATATATGCTCCCTAATAAGTCTTTGGTACGAGAGAATGATATTTTTCTTTCTTTTAGATATAGTGAATAAGGGTATAATCAAACCATTATGATGTTCTAAATGAGTTTTAATTAATTAATTTATCATATTAATATCATTATTCAAAATCTGATGTGGTATTAAAAATTTACAGTCAGATAACTACAAGAAGACAGGATGTTATAATATTCAATGTGCAGGATTTGTTCAAACTAGCAAAGATCATTATCTTGGTGCACGTTTTACCAATGTATCTCGATATGGAGGACCAACTATGGTGTCTATCCTTGCTATTACACAGGTCATAATAATTTTTTATATAATTTTCATTATAATAAAAGATAGAGCTAGGTTTTACTCATATGGGATTAATATATATTTTAATTTTTGAAATATACTTTTTAAGTGAATATAATGCTAACACAAATTAATATTGTATAGTACACTACAAGAAATACTTAAATTAATATTGTATATCCTATACTAGATTACAAAACTTATTGACAAATATATTTCTTGATAATTATTAACGGACAATATTCGTCAATAATTATTAAAAGATATATTTTTCGGTAACTGAAACATAAATCTGACGATAATTACTGATTGGTGATATCTGTCAATAAATATTATTAATAGTATTTTTATCGACAAATTTTCACTCATCAATCGTCAAAAAATAATTATTGTTGACGAATTTTTACTATTTTCGACTAATAAAACAATAAGTAAGTTCAATTTTCTTTTTGTAATGAATAGACATAATTAATATTAGGCATGATATATGTATTTCATAAAAGTATGTGTATGTTTTCAGGATCCAGTGACAAAAAATTGGTGGTTAAGTGTAAACAAAAATTTTATTGGATATTTTCCAATGGAATTATTCTCAAACATGAGTTCAGCTGATGAAGTAGGGTGGGGTGGAAGAACAAGAACTCGTGTTAATACTCTGAGTCCTCAAATGGGGTCAGGAAATTATCCTCATGATGACAATTATACTCATGCTTGTTACTTTAGACATGTGTTGATTAAAGGTTCATCAAGAAAACCTCATGAAGTTAAAGCAGACGAAACTCATTCCTTCATTGACAGACCCAATTGTTATAATGTTAGATATCCCAAATTCTACTTTGGTTACATTCTCTTATTTGGAGGACCTGGTGGTAACTGTGGCAATTAACTTGCTTTCAATTAAACTTTTTTATATCAAATAAATAAAAACTATCATCAATATATTACTTTGATAATATTTTCTTTGTCGTTGGTACATTTAATAGTGTTGTTATTTTTAATCTTTAATTTATTTTTAACGTAAGTTGGAAAACTTTTGTTTATAGTCAAACAATTATACAAATTCCAGATGTCTTAAACAACAACTTGAACTAAAATATTTCTGCTATATTAAATAGAATTTATAACATTATAAGTGCTCTTAATAAGGTTGATGATAATAATTATAAATAGAGATGTGTATTGAGTTGTATCTTTCGAAAAAAACAAGAAAGGTAGTAGAGATATTAATGGACGGAATTTTCGTAATTTTAGAAAAGTGATAGAGGTATTTAATGAATATTATTTGCATAAGTCAAGAAGAATAGATATTGTTATCACCAATTCACCTAATTTAATTTAATTTTTTATTATATTTTGTTTTAATATTATTAGTTAGTATTTTTTTATTATAATATAGATGGTTATAAAGAAAAAGATGTTTCGAAAGAGAAAAATATTATAAATTTCTCTAAATAGACAAATGATACAAAAATTATCAATATTAAAAATTTATTTGTTCACCTTTTCTACATATTTTTGGATTACGTTTGGATTATATGATACTTCGTTTTTTTTTACTTTGAATTGTCTTTGGAGTTTAACATCATTTTAGTGTAACATTTATTTAGATTTGAGTTAAAAAATTTGTAAATTTTTTATTTAAAAAAAACTTATAATTAAATAAATCAGTGAGTCAACCTGTTTAACCTACCAACCCGTGGTGGGTCGGGTTAGATTCGAATTTTTTCAGCTTGCTAATAAGTGAGTCGAGTTGGGTTGACTCACTAAGGGGTGTTGCTCCCTCCACCACCACTCCTTGCTCCCTCCACCTCCCCCTTCCTCTTTTATCTCTCACTCCATCTTTTTATTCCTATTTTATCCTTTAGTAAAAGTTTATTTTTAGGATTAAAATTTTATAATATTTACCCACTCCAATCCTCCACGTGCATGCAGTCGCACACAACCTATTCATTCTCTTTTACGTTCTACTTTATGCTCTCATTTGTTACTCTTTCATCGTGGGAATTCTTTCTCTTCTCTTTTCTTTCATTGTTGTGGTGAGAGAGTGTGGTGAGTGAGAGATTGCTAGTGGTGGAAGGAATTATTGTAGGAGTAACAAAGTTCAGTGTCTGTGTTGTTTGAAGCTGGTGGTGAACTCTATCAACGCTTTAGAAACCTTACTGAGAACACAAAGTGTGAATAAGCGACGAGGTACGTAATGAACCCTAAATTAACGTGGAAACCCGTAAACGGATATGATCATCCGTCAACGGATGTCCACATCCATTTAAGGTGAAACGGATGTAAAACGGATGGTGACATCCGTTTCACCTTAAACGGATGTTGACATCCGTTTAAGGGTGTTGTAGAAGCTAGGAGAAGCCGCGTTGATGTTCCTGTGAAGAATGCGAGCATTAGCGGAATCCTTGGTCTCAATCAACTCCCTCAAACCTTGGTTCTCTTGTTTCTCCTCCTCTTCCTTTTTCTTCACAACAGGATCCGCAACAGCAGCAGAGGCATAACCAGGTATAGGCTTAAACCACTGAAAGTAATTACCGTATACAAACTCAGGATTGTAACCGAATTCCTCGTCGAAAGCCATGATATGGTTGTGCCACTCCCACACGCGATACCCAGAAGCTTCTTCATCTTGAAACCCGACGCAGATGTGGTGGTCTCGAACAGACACAACCTGGCCCGAATTGGGTTTCAAGAGGGATTCACCGTTGCCGCTGAGGATGATTTTGATCACTTCCTTCTCCAGCTTAGCCTCCTCCCTCGCCAGCTCTGATTTCCCTTCGAAGCTCTCTTCATCTGCGTCATCGTCGAGGTCGTTGAATATGAAGTCCTCAAGAAACTGCGTAACCAAAGGGTTGTTGATCGGAGCCTGCAGCTGGAGCCTGCCCATCATGGTTTGGAGGAGCAGGTTGTCCAAGTTCGAGAGGAACTAAGACTGGGAGAGTTGACGTGGGCTTTGCGAATGAAAGAAAAGTAAGAGTCTGAGAAAAGCAAACGAATTTGGAGTTTGGGGGTGAGAATCCGAGAGAAGGAGAGGTGGGGCTAGTAGTAGACCTACAGGTAGTTATTGAAGAAAATATGGTGGTAGAAGTTGGAAATATGATTAAATCTGATAGGATGAACTAAACTACTCAAAAATACATAAAATCTACAACTAAAAGACACTAAAAGATAACATTGATATTTTTTTCTCCCTTGGTAAGAAGACCACGTTTGTATAACCTAAAAGCATGCCATTAATTAAATTATGACCCTACAAGACTATTGACAACTATTGACATGGTGATAGCTTCTTGCCCTTTAACAGGACTGTTAGTATTGGAGTAGTTGTAGGTTGCTGCTTTGACAACTATTGACATGGTGATAACTTCATGCCCTATAACATTTCACACTATGAGAAACTAAGTAATGGGCTAGGCATCTTGTTTTGAAAAGAATAGCTCAACATATATCCATAAAAGATATTGTAGTTGTTGTAAACATCTTTCTCTGCCATTTTAGACAGATATTTTATTTATTCATTCAAGTATAGGATGCTTATATATTTTCTTCTACAATTTTTTTTTACTTTAACATTGTCTTTTCTTGGATATAGAAACCATTTAGCTTGAAACCTGTCTTATTTTTTATAAATGTTGAAAGGTTTCAGTGAATTAATCTTCTATTAAATAATTGTAAATTTTCCATCTATTAGATGGTTTTCGACAATTTAATTGTTATGTTGATTTTTATCAACTATCGAAATTCGTAACTATTAAATACATATGTGGTATCACCTTTTTTTATATAAAACCATTAATTACATACAGATTTTTCTGCATGTAAATTACATGGTTTTTTTCTATGTAATTACATACAGATTTTGTATATAGATTTTCCCGTATGTAATTACATACGGATATTTTCGTATATAATTATATACGAATATATCTGTATATAATTTATCTACACTTCTTTTATATACGAATTTTTTTCATATGTAGTCCGTATATAACATCAATTTATATACACATTTTGGATATTATATACATATTTTGGCAGTATGTACCCGTGATTTTTTTTTTTAGTGATTGAGTGGTTTATTTTTGGAAAAAACAAAAAGTTAGTAAAGATATTAATTGAGCATTATTTCCGTAATTTTATGAAGATAATAGAGGTATTTAATGAGTATATCAAGAAAAATAGATATATAAATGCAAATATATTTTCCATTTAATTATTTGTTTGTTATCAACTTTCAAATAAAAAAAAAGTTAATACTTTAATACTCATTAATTATATTTTGATCAATTATTAATTATAGTTATTGAAATTAATAAGGCTTAATTATTTTTTTGTCAGTGTTTTTGTTCGATAGTATCCATTTTTTAAAATATGGTAGTATAAATTATATCGTTTTTGATAATAATCTAACTATGAAATAATTTTTTCTGCTCTTTCTTCTATCGTGTCTAACGTTTTCTCTCTCTTCCATACTATTGATTTTCAATTTCTTTTTTTATTCTTTTTTTCTAACAGTAAAATCATGCTTTAATTATGAAACTTCAATCATCTAAAACTAATAAGTATTTTTTCCTTCTTCGGAACTAATCAAATTACCTTCTTCTTTGACTAACACATAAAGACAAAAAAAACAATTAAGCCAATTAATAAATTTACTTCTCTATTTCAATTCAAACATATTTTGAGTTTTGTTATAAATTTCAAATATAAAAAACGACTATATTCTAATTAGCTGTTAGTGACATTTCATAATATATATATATATATATATATATATATATATATATATATTTATTGGTGTGTGTGAGAGAGATTGACATTGTGTTAAGTAGTAGTTGTAAGAAAGATGATTCATATGTTGTTTTTTATATTGTATTTGTTGAGTAGTCATGTTAGTTTTAAAGTAGACGGAATTCAAACTATACTAAAGGAGGAAGATTTAGATTTGGAAAGACAACTTAAGCTCATTAATAAGCCTCCAATGAAGACTATTCATGTATGTCTCAACTTTGTTATGTTTTATGATGTGTTTCTTTTAGTTGATATCACATTACATGGTTTAATAATTTTGTTTATGTGTTTTATTTTGAATTTGATAGACGGAGTTTGGAGACATTGTTGATTGTATTGACATTTACAAACAACCATCATTTGACCATCCTTTACTAAAGGATCATAAGTTGCAGGTATATAACCAAAATCTTTAATTACAATGAAATTTGACTTTCATTTTCTTTCCAATATTAAGGAATATTTTTCAATCCTTCTTTTGTAATATTTTTCATGCTTTGATATTTGTTTGTTTATTATTTTTTATTTAGAGAAAACCCAACTTTCATAATGTTGGAGAGTCAAGTCAAAAATATTTAAAAACTACATCTATATTTGGATTGAGTAAAGACGAATGTCCAAAGGGAACTGTTCCTATACCCAGAACAACAAAAGATAATCTTATTCGAGAAAAATCAATGTTAAACAATCATATATTGCTTGAAGATCTTCCTGGTGTTCATGTAAGATCTTTTTGTAAAAATAGTTTAAAATGTCAGTATTTCCTTTTTTTATAAATTATATTCTATTTTTTTCAATCTTATTATTTATTTGTATATATTGAATTTTTTAGGTTGCAGAAGTTTCTCCTAAACCACATTTTAGTCCTTATTATGGAGTCAAAGGAATAAATAGTGTTTATAATCCACGAGTTGATACAAAGTTTCAAATCTCTATGTCTCATTTATGCGTTCAAAATGGACCTATAGAATCAACTAACAAAATCTCATTCGGATGGCATGTAAGTTGTAATTTTCACATTTAACCTTTTGTGTGTGTGTAATAATAAATATTCCAATTAATCCAATGCTTTACTATCAGGTGATTCCAGAACTATATAATGATTATGGAACCCATCTTTATTCCTCGTGAACGGTAAGGACATATCATTACATTTATTTTATGATTTGTTTATAAAAATGAAAGATTGTATACACTCCCTAATAAGTATTTGGTATGAGAGAATGATATTTTTCTTTCTTTTAGATATAATGTATAAGGGTATAATTAAGCCATTATGAGATTCTAAATGAATTTTAATTAATTAATTAATTTATCATATTAATATCATTATTCAAAATCTGATGTGGTATTAAAAATTTACAGTCAGATAACTACAAGAAGACAGGATGCTATAATATTCGATGTCCAGACTTTGTTCAATATAGCATAAATCATTATCTTGGTGCACACGTTACCAATGTATCTCGATATGGAGGACCAACTATTGAGTCTATCCCTGCTATTACTCAGGTCAAAATCATTTTTTATATAATTTTCATTATAGTAAGAAATAGAGCTAGGTTTTACTCATATGGAATTAATATATATTTTAATTTTTTAAATATACTTTTTAAGTGAATATAATACTAAGACAAATATACAAATTAATATTGTATAGTACACTACAAGAAATACTTAAATTAATATTGTATATTCCGTATTAGATTGCAAAACTTATTGACAAATATATTTTTT
Organism: Vigna reflexopilosa; assembly: GCA_027742785.1. Lineage (NCBI taxonomy): Eukaryota > Viridiplantae > Streptophyta > Magnoliopsida > Fabales > Fabaceae > Vigna > Vigna reflexopilosa. Next base: position 486,546 of record CM050928.1, on the reverse strand, counting down.
TTAATTATTGACAGACAATATTCACCATTAATTAGTAAAAGATATATTTATCGATTATTGAGGGATATATTCGACGGTAATTATTGATCGGTGATATCTGTCAATAAATATTATTGATAATATTTTTCTCGACAAATTTTCATTCACATGTTATTCGTCAAAAAAATTATTATTGACGAATTTTTACTATTTTTGATGAATAAGGCTATATGTATATTCAATTTTTTTTTAATGAGTAGACATAATTAATACTAATATATATATATATTTCATAAAAGTGTGTGTATGTTTTCAGGATCCAGTGACAAAAAATTGGTGGTTAAGTTTAGACCAAGTGTTTGTTGGATATTTTCCAATGAAATTGTTCTCAAACATGAGTTCGGCTGATCAAATAGGGTGGGGTGGAAGAACAAGAACTCGTCCTAATACTAGCAGTCCTCAAATGGGATCAGGAATTTTACCTAATGATGACGTCAGTGATACTAATGCTTGTTACTTTAGACATGTGTCGATTAAAGGTTCATCAAGAAAAAACCATGATATTCAACCAGACCAAACTAATTCCTTCGTTGACAGGCCCAATTGTTATAATGTTAATTATCCAAAAATCTACTATGATTATGTTCTTTTTTTTGGAGGACCCAATTGTGACGATTAACTTGCTTTCAATTAAACTTTTTTATATCAAATAAATAAAAACTGTCATCAATGTATTATTTTTTATAATATTTTCTTTGCTGGTAGATTTAATAGTATTATTATTTTTCATCTTTAATTTATTTTTAACGTAAGTTGGAAAACATTTGTTTATAGTCAAACAATTATACAAATTTCAGATGTCTTAAACAACAACTTGAACTAAAATATTTCTACTATATTAAATAGAGTTTATAAAATTATAAGTGCTCTTAATAAGGTTGATGATAATAATAATAAATAGAGGTGTGTATTGAGTTGTGTCTTTCCAAAAAAACAAGAAAGGTAGCAGAGATATTAATCGACGGTATTTTCGTAATTTTAGAAAGGTGATAAAGGTATTTAATGAATATTATTTGCATATCTAATGGACCCTCTAAGTTAATTTAAGGGTTAAATATGTTTTTAGTCTCTATACTTTTGGGCGATTTTGGTTTTAGTCCATTTTTAAACTAAGGTACAATTTAGTCCTTCAAGTTTAGAAAACTCTGGTTTTAGTCATTTTTACCAAATTTTTTTAACTTTATTTGCTGTTTCAAGCACGTTTCATTATAGTATTTGGATTGTTTACACTGTTTGACACATTTTTGCTTCAATGTTAACATGCTTGAAACAACAAATAAAGTTAAAAAAAATTGGTAAAAAAGACTAAAACCAGAGTTTCTTAAAGTTGAAGGACTAAATTGTACATTGGTTTGAAAATAGACTAAAACCAAAATCGCCCAAAAATATAGGGACTAAAAACATATTTAACCCTTAATTTAAAGGAGAACTAGACGTAGTCTTAACAGGTGAACCAGTATAAAACAAATATTATGTAGGTTTTAGTCTAATGATAATCGACGTAGTGTAACTAGATTTTCTACACTCTTACTTTCATCATACTTTTCACTTTGTCTAAAGATATTGCCTGGATGCATAAACGTAGGACACATTTAGTTGGCCATGTAAACGATCATTCAAGATAGTGTTTACCAAGCAAGGGCTAACAACTGATAAAGTGATACGCACATCATGATAAAGTTACAAGTTACGAAAAATTATGAAAACACTATTCAACCCCTTTTAGTATTTTTTTTTTGCACCTTTAGTTAATAAAATTATAACTAGTATTCATAAACCAAGAGGGATAGTTGATCAGTTTAATCAATTAACAATTTATATTTAGATGCTGATTAATCTCAAACTATTAAGAAAATCGAGAATGAAAAAGCAGAGTGAAAGAAACACAAAAAAAATATATATAATACTGGTTTGATTAAAAAAATCAACATCCAATTTTCTTCCAAATAGCCTAAGCTAAAAAATTCCCATACATTAAATAGATTTTACTATTTATAAGTGTTCCTTAACGACGACGACGATAATAGAGGTATTTAATAAGTAACCGTTACGTAAATAAAGAAATATATATATATATATATATATATATATATATATATAAATGCAAATATATAATTTCAATTTAATTATTTTTTTTATTATCAACTTTTAAATAAAAAAGAGTTAATATAATAATACTTATTAATTATATTTTTATCAATTATTAATTATAGTTATTGAAATTAAGAAAGCTTAATTGTTTTTTTGTCCGTTTTTGCTTGTTAGTAACTGCTTTTAAAAATGTCTCCATTTGATTTAATAACTATTACTCTGAATTTATACTTAATAAATTACTTTGAATGTGGGACAAAATAGAAATTAAGTCAATTAATAACTCAATTAATAACTGTACATTTGATTTAATTAGTCAATTAATAACTGTACATTTGATTTAATTTGGCTTGAATATTTCAATTCAAACATATTTTGAGTTTTGTTATAAACTTCAAATATAAAAAACGATTATATTCTAAATAGCTGTTAGTGACATTTCCTAATTAATCTTATCATATGTTTGACTACAATAAGTAACGTATTATTTTATTCATTACAATAAATATACTTTTTATGATATTCATTATTATTATTATTATTATTATTATTATAATATATATATATATATATATATATATATATATATTTATTGGTGTTTGTGTGAGAGAGAAAGAGAGATTGACATTGTGTTAGTAGTTGTAAGAAAGATGATTCATATGTTGTTTTTTATATTGTATTTATTGAGTAGTCATGTTAAAGTTAAAGTTGACGGAATTCAAACTATAGTAAAGGAGGAAGATTTAGATTTGGAGAGACAACTTAAGCTCATTAATAAGCCTCCAATGAAGACTATTCATGTATGTCTCAACTTTGTTATGTTTTATATGATGTGTTTCTTTTAATTGATATCACATTACATGGTTTAATAATTTTGTTTATGTGTTTTATTTTGAATTTGATAGACGGAGTTTGGAGACATTATTGATTGTATTGACATTTACAAACAACCATCATTTGATCATCCTTTATTAAAGGATCATAAATTGCAGGTATATAACTAAAATCTTTAATTACAATGAAATTTGACTTTCATTTTCTTTCCAATATTTAGGAATAATCCTTCTTTTGTAATATTTTTCATGCTTTGATATTTGTTTGTTTATTATTTTTAATTTAGAGAAAACCAAACTTTCGTAATGTGATTGGAGAGCCACGTCAAAAAAAGTTAGGAACTACATCTATATTCAGATTGAGTAAAGATGAATGTCCGAAGGGAACTGTTCCTATACTCAGAACAACAAAAGATGATCTTATTCGAGAAAAATCAATGTTAAACAATCATATATTGGTTAAAGGTCTTCCTGGTGTTCATGTAAGATTTTTTTGTAAAAATAGTTTAACATGTTGGTATTTCATTTTTTATAAATTATATTCTATCTAATTTTTTCAATCTAACTATTTATTTGTATGTATATTGAATTTTTTAGTTTGTAGAAGTTTCCCCTAAACCACATTTTGGTCCCTATTACGGAGTAAGAGGAATAAATAGTATTTATAATCCACGAGTTGATGAAAAGTTTCAAATCTCTATGTCTCATTTATGGGTTCAAAATGGACCGACAGAATCAACTAACAAAATCTCATTAGGATGGCATGTACGTTGTAATTTTCACATTTAACCTTTTTTTTGTGTAATAATAAATATTCTAATTAATTTAATGCATTGCTATCAGGTGCTTCCACAACTATATAATGATTATGGAACCCATCTTTATTCCTCGTGGACGGTAAAGACATCTGATTACCTTTTGTTTATAATTACTTTGTTTATAGAAATGAAAAACTGGATATGCTCTAATAAGTCTTTGGTACGAGAAAATGATATAATTTTTTTTTCTTTTGGATATAATGTATAAGGATATAATTAAGCCATTGTGAGATCCTAAATAGATTTAAATTAATTAATTTATTATATTAATATCATTATTTAAAATCTGATGTGGTATAAAAAATTTACAGTCAGATAACTTCAAGAAGACGGGATGCTATAATATTCGATGTGCAGGTTTTATTCAAATTAACAAAGATCATTATCTTGGTGTAAGCATTACCAATGTATCTCGATATGGAGGACCAACTATATCAAATCTCTTCTATATTACTCAGGTCATAATAATTTTTTATATAATTTTCACTACAGTAAAAAATAGAGGTAGGTTTTACTTTTCCGAGATTAATATATATTTTAATTTTTGAAATATAATTTTTAGTGAATATAATGCTAAAACAAATTAATTGTGTATAGTATACTACAACAAATACTGAAATTAATATTGTATATCCCATACTAGATTACAAAACTTCTGAAAAATATATTTCTCGGTAATTATTGACGGATAATATTCATCAATAATCACTAAAAGATATATTTATTAGTAATTGAGAGATATATCTGATGGTAATTATCGACTGGTGATATCAGGCAATAAATGTTATTGATAATATTTTTATCGAAAAAATTTTACTCATCGGTTATTCGTCAAAAAATAATTAATACTAGGCATGGTATATATATTTGATAAAAGTGTGTGTATGTTTTCAGGATTCAGAGACACAAAATTGGTGGTTAAGGGTAGGAGCTGAGTTTATTGGATATTTTCCAATGAAATTGTTCTCGAACATGACTTCAGCTGATGAAGTAGGGTGGGGTGGAAGAACAGGAACTCGTGTTGATACTCGTAGTCCTCAAATGGGGTCAGGAAATTATCCTAATGATGACAATTTTACTCATGCTTGTTTCTTTAAACATGTGTTTATTGAAGATTCATCAAGAAAAAGTCGTGAAGTTATTCATCCATTGGATACTCGTATCTTCATTGACAGTCCTAATTGTTATAATGTTAGATATCCAAATGTCTACTCTGGTACATTTCTCTTTTTTGGAGGACCTGGTGGTTACTGTGGCAATTAACTTGCTTTCAATTAAACTTTTTTATATCAAATAAATAAAAACTATCATCAATGTATTACTTTGATAATATTTTCTTTGGCGCTGGTAGGTTTAATAGTGTTGTTATTTTCATATTTAATTTATTTTTAATGTAAGTTGGATAACTTTTGTTTATAGTCAAACAATTATACAAATTTCAGATGTCTTAAATCCAAAGCCCATCAAGGGCTATACAGTGCTTACATGGAGGACGATGACTTAGATTTACATCACAAAATGCTTAAATTTACATATTAGAATGCTTAGAAAGAGAAAAATAAGATGTATTAAATTCATCTTAAATATGTTAGCGCAAATAAATATAGTGACGATTACAACTTTTATAAAATTTAAATGTTAAATGCTTTTTTCTTCCAACTCTCAACATCTTTCAACTTTTATTTATATTTTCTTCCATTCACCAACACACAAGTCGAGTCCTTTTGTCTCGACCTTCGACCCAAGTCAACCTGTTTCAATCTTTACCCTAGATCAAGCTATCTAGACCTTCGATCCGAGCCAGATCATCTCAATTTTAGGCTCGAGTCTTTCTATCCAACCATCAACCTGGCCTAACCGCTCGACTTTTGGCGAATGCAACCTATTTTTGTCATCGGCTTGGGCACTCCTATTGACCTTCGATCTTGGTTGGCTCGTCTCGACCTTTAACTAAGATTGGTTCGTCTTTACCTTTGGCTTGAGCTAACTCGTCCTAACCTTCATCCCGTCCAACCCCTGATCATATCGCCTTCTATTTATAACAACCTTTCTCAACTATCTTGTCCATTTTCCCAAACTGGTTCATCTCAACCTTCAACAAGGGTAAGTCAGACTCAATTTTAGGCATGGGTCAGCCTACCTCGACTTGCAATCCACATCAGCCTATGTTGACCTTTAGACTACATTTGTTAGTCTCAAATTTTGGCCTAAGACAACTAGTTTAAAATTTCTACCTAAAATAACTTGTCTCTGATTGAACTATCTTGTCTCGATCTTTAGCCTAACGACTTTGCTTGACATTTGATTAGAGGAAGATGTTGTTTTTAAAAGTTAATTTAGGTTTTGTAATAAGTCAAGACTACCTTAACCTTGACCATAACCCCCGTTGAGAAGGTCTATGGGCCTTAAGATTTCGTTTAATCTCTTTATTTATAGAACATAGGTCAAATTGAAATCTCTATTTTTTCGATATTATGTTTCAATACTTTTTATTTTTTTTCTTTTTCTTTTATAAATGTAAAAGTTTACTCTTTACCTCTATAGTGTAAAATGAATGTAAGACATTATGATAAACAATTTTTATATATATGATAAAATATTCTTAAATAATGTTTTGTTTTGTAAGATTTAATTAACTATAAAATTATTAAAATAATGTTAAAATTAGTAAGAATATTTTCTAATTAAATTTATTACAATTGTGATATTATTATTATTATTATTGTTATTATGAAATATAGAAGTGAGATATAAAACTTATTTTTAAAAATTTGGTTAAATATAAAACTATTTTTAGTTTATATTTTTCATTTATTATGTTGAATACATTATTCTAAAAGAAAGCATTCCACGCTACCTTTATGATTCCACACTACCATTATGGTTGAATAAAATGGAAATATATATTATTCAACATTTACACTATATATAAGGAAATTTATAACTAGCTATCAATTTGGAAACAAAATTAATTATTTATTATAGTGATCAATTTAAATACCACTTTATGAATTTGAAATTTCCACGTACGTCAAATTAAGTTTCTCTTTTTGTTATCTTAATCTTTAAACCATTCTTCATGAGAAGAACAACCAAAAGATTTGGAATAGCAACAGAACCTTCCACCACTCGCAAAATAGCAGCTACAACCATCTTCTTTAACTCTTTAAAACAAACAATTTAATCAACTAACAAGTTATACTAAGATGCTGATTAATTTAACCTTTCAAATTATTATTAAGACAAACAAAAATAGAAAAGTAAAATGAAAGAAACACAAATTTATACTAATTCGATTCGTAAGAAACACAAAAGGTGGTATTTATTTGCATTAATATTTGCATTAATCAAGAAAAACAGATATGTAAATGCAAATATATTTTTAGTTTAATTATTTTTGTTTGTTATCAACTTTTAAATAAATAAAAAAAATTATATTTTAATACTTATTAATTATATTTTGATCAATTATTAATTATAACTATTGAAATTAATAGTTATACATTTGATTTAAATTGAATTGGATATTTATATTCAAACATATTTTTAGTTTTGTTATAAACTTTAAATAAAAATAATGATTATATTCTAATAGCTGTTAGTGACATTTCAAAATTAATATTATTATATGTTTGACTTTTATTTACACGTTATGCATTAATTATTATATAGCAAGTAACGTATGATATTACTTACAATAAATTATTATATTTTTTTAGATATTCATTACTATATACTTTGGAGGTTTCACATTACCTTTTATTTGATAATTTAATATATATATATATATATATATATATATATATATATATATATTTGTGTGTGAAATAGAGATTGTGTTAAGTAGTAGTTGCGAGAAAGATGACTCATATGTTGTTTTTTTTTGTATTATTTGAGTAGTCATATTATTTTAAAAGTTGACGGAATTCAAACTATATTTTAAGGAGGAAGACTATTCATGTATGTCTCAACTTTAATATGTTTTATCGTATGCTTCTGGTTGATATTACATTGCATGGTTTTATAATTTTATTTTTTTGTTTTATTTTGGATTTGATAGACAAAGTTTAGAGATATTATTGATTGTATTGACATTTATAAACAACCATCATTTGATCATTTTTTATTAAAAGATCATAAGTTGCAGGTATATAAACAAAACTTTTAATTACAATTTGACTTTCATTTTCTTTCCAATATTTAAGAATAATTTTCATCCCTTTTGTAATGTTTTCCATATTTGTTTGCTTGTTTTTTTCTTCTTAATTTAGAGAAAATCCAACTTTCATGATGTGATAGGAGAGTCAAGTCAGAAAAAAAAATTTAAGAACTAGTTCCATGTTCAGATTGAATAAAGATGAATGTTCGAATGAAACTGTTCCTATACTCAGAACAACAAAAGATGATTTTATTCGAGAAAAATCAATATTAAACAATCATATATTGCTTGAAGATCTTCCTGGTGTTCATGTAAGATCTTTTGTAAAAATAGTTTAAAATGTTAGTATTTCATTTTTTATAAATTATATTCTATCTAATTTTTTCAATCTATTTATTTGTATATATTGAATTTTTTAGGTTGTAGAAGTTTCTCCTAAACCACAATTTGGTCCTTGTTATGGAGAGAGTGGAGTAAACAGTGTTTATAATCCACGAGTTGATGAAAAGTTTCAAATCTTTATGTCTCATTTATGGGTTCAAAATGAACCGATAGAATCAACTAACAAAATCTCATTAGGATGGCATGTAAGTTGTAATTTTTTACATGTAACCTTTTTTGTGTGTAATAATAAATATTTTAATTAATCTAATGCACTGCTATCATGTGATTCCAGAATTATATAATGATTATGGAACCCATCTTTATTCCTCGTGGACGGACGGTAAGGACATTACATTTTGTTTATGATTACTTTATTTATAGAAATAAAAGACTGGATATGCTCCCTAATAAGTCTTTGTTACGAGAGAAGGATTTTTTTTTTCTTTTTAGATATCATGTATAAGGATATACTTAAGCCATGATGAGATCCTAAATATATTTTAATTAATTAATTTATCATATTAATATCATTATTCAAAATCTGATGTAGTATTAAAAATTTACAGTCAGCTAACTACAAGAAGACATGATGTTATAATATTCGATGTGCAGGTTTTATTCAAATTAACAAAAATCTTTATTTTGGTGCACGCATTACGAATGTATCTCGATATGGAGGATCCAACTATGTCATCTCTCCTCTATATTACTCAAGTCATTAAAGTTTTTTATATATTTTCATTACAATAAATGATAGAGGTAGGGGTAGGTTTTACTTGTATGAGTTTAATATATAATTTAATTTTTGAAATATACTTTTTAAGTGAATATAATGCTAACACAAATCAATATTGTATAGTACACTACAAGAAATTCTGAAATTAATATTGTATATCCCATACTAGATTACAAAACTTATTAACAGATATATTTCTTAATAATTATTGATGGAGAATATTTGTTTATAATTACTAAAAGATATATTTATTAGTAACTGAGAAGTAATAAATGTTATTGATAGTATTTCTATCAGCAAATTTTTACTTGTTGTTTATTCATCAAAAAATAATTATTATTGACGAATTTTTACTATTTTTGACAAATAAAGTTGAGTATATATATTGAATTTTTTTTAATGAGTAGACATAATGAATACTAGGCATGATATATATATTTCATAAAAGTGTGTGTATATTTTCAGGATCCATAGGAAAAAAATTGGTGGTTAAATATAGGAACTAAGTTTATTGGATATTTTTCAATGAAATTATTCTCAAACATGAGTTCAGCTGATGAAGTAGGGTGGGGTGGAAGAACAAGAATTCGTGTTAATACTCTAAGTCCTCAAATGGGGTCAGGAAATTATCCTCATGATGACAATTATACTCATGCTTGTTACTTTAGACATGTGTTGATTAAAGGTTCATCAAGAAAACCTCATTCCTTCGTTGACAGACCCAATTGTTATAATGTTAGATACCCAAAAGGCTACTCTCGTTCACTTCTAATGTTTGGAGGACCTGGTGGTAATTGTGGCAATTAATTAACTTGCTTTCAATTAAACTTTTTTATGTCAAATAAATAAAAACTATCATCAATGTATTACTTTGATAATATTTTCTTTGGTGCTGGTAGATTTAATAGTGTTGTTATTTTACATCTTTAATTTGTTTTTAAAGTAAGTTGGAAAACTTTTATTTATAATGGAACAATTATACAAATTGCAGATGTCTTAAATGCAAAGCCCAACAAGGGTTATAAAGTGCTTACATGGAGGACAATGACTTAGATTTACATGATAAAATGCTTAAATTTACATATTAGAATGCTTAGAAAGAGAAAAATAAGATGTATTAAATTCATGTTAACACAAATAAATTCAGTGATGATTACAACTTTTATAAAATTTAAATATTAAATATCTTTTTCTTCCAACTATTAATATCTTTCACATTTTATTTATATTTTCTTCCATTCACCAACACACGGATCAAATCCTTTTGTCTCGACCTTCGACCTAAGTCAGCTCGTTTCAATCTTTATCCTTGATCAAGTTATCTTCACTTTCAATCCGAGCCAGCTCGTCTCAATTTTAGGCTTGAGTCTTTTTGTCCAACCATCAACCTGGCTTGACCATCTCGACTTTCGGCTAAGGTGACCTATTTTTGTCATCGGCTTTGGTACTACTATCGACCTTCGACCTTGATTGTCTTGTCTCGACCTTCAACTAAGATTGGTTCGTCTTGACCTTTGGTGTGAGCTAACTCGTCCTAACATTCATCCCGCCCAACCCTTGATCATCTCGTCCTTTGGTTTAGAACAACTTTTCTCAACTATCTTGTCCATTTTCCCGAATGGGTTTGTCTCAACCTTCAATAAGGGTAAGTCAGTCTCAATTTTAGGCATGGGTCAGCCTATCTCGACTTCCAATCCATGTTAGCCTATGTCGACCTTCAGCCTACATTTGTCGGTCTCAAATTTTGGCCTAAGACAACTAGTATGAAATTTTTACCTAAAATGACTTGTCTCAATATCTGACTAGACTATCCTATCTCGATCTTTAGCCCAACGACTTTGCTTAACATTTGATTGAGGATGAATATGTTATTTATAAAATTTAATTTAGGTTGTGTAGTGAGGTCAAGAATACCTTAATCTTGACTATAACCTACTTTGAGAGAGTCTTGGGCCTCGAGCTTTCGTTTAGTCTCTATATTTATGATTTCTCTAAAAAGAGGTTTTTTTAAGAGTAAGTAAGAACTGATCTATAGAACATAAGTCAAATTGACATCTTTATTTTTTCCGATATTATGTTTCAATACTTTTTACTTTTTTTTTTGTTATAAATGTAAAAGTTTACTCTTTACATATATATAGTGTAAAATGAATGTAAGACATTATGATAAACAATTTTTATATATATGATAAAATATTCTTAAATAATATTTTGTTTTGTAAAATTTAATTATATATAAAATTATTAAAATAATGTTAAAATTAGACAAAATATTTTCTAATTAAATTTATTACAATTGTGATATTATTATTATGATTATTATTATTATTATTATTACTATTATTATTATTATGTATTATTATTATTGTTATTATGAAATATAGAAGTGAGATACAAAATTTATTTTTAAAAATTTAGTTAAATATAAAACTATTTTTATTTTATTTTTTTCATTTATTATGTTGAATACATTATTCCAAAAGAAAGCATTCCACACTACCTTTATGATTCCACACTACCATTATGGTTGAATAAAATGGAAATATTTATTTATTTATATTATTCAACATTTACACTATAAGGAAATTTATAACTAGCTATCAATTTGGAAACAAAAATTAATATTTATTATAGTGATCAATTTAAATACCACTTTATGAATTTGAAATTATTATTATCTAAATTAATTTTTATTATAAATAAAATTTAAACTTTTTTTATTGATCAATTCATAAGTCAATTCACAGTTCAATTATAATTTTTTATATTTTTTGTTATCTAAAATAATTAGTAACTATATTTTTTTCCTAAAATGAATCATTTTTCTTATAGTATTAAACTATCTTATACACAAACATAATTGATAGAGAATAAAACTACATGCATGATAGTTTTATCAGTAAAGTAACTGTTACTTGAGCAGCATGTTTCTTCAAATACCAATTACTCCTTTTTATTTATACAAAAATTGTTCATTTCGATCTTTTCTTTTATTCATAATTATTTCCATTTTCTTAGAAAGTACAAATGATAGACATAATTCTTTAAAAGAAACAATTTAATCAATTAACAAGTTATACTTGGATGCTGATTAATTGAACTTTTCAGATTATCAAAACGAACAAAAATAAAAAAAAGCAAAAAACAGAAAGATAAATTTATACTAATTCAATTTAAAAGAATTTACATCTTGTTTTCTTTTAAACAACTTGAACTATAATACTTTTACTATATTAAATAGAGTTTATAAAATTATAAGTGCTCCTTAATAATAATATAATAATAATAAATAAAGGTGTGTATGGAGTTGTTTTTTTCGAAAAAAACAAGAAAGGTAGTAGAGATATTAATGGACGGTATTTTCGTAATTTTAGAAAGGTAATAAAGATATTTAATGAGTAATTTTGCATAAATCAAGAAGAACCGATATGTAAATGCAAATATATTTTCAGTTTAATTATTTTTGCTTGTTATCAACTTTGAAATAAATAAAAAAGTTTATACTTTAATACTTATTAATTATATTTTGATCAATTATTAATTATAACTATTGAAATTAATAATTATATAAATTCAAACATATTTTTGGTTTTGTTATAAACTTTAAATAAAAATAACGATTATAGTCTAATAGCTGTTAGTCACATTTCAAAATTAATATTATTATATGGTTGACTTTTATTTACATGTTATACAATAATTATTATATAGCAAGTAACCTATAATAATTACTATACAATAAATTATTATATCTTTTTTACATATTCATTAATATATACTTTGGAGAGCTTTTACATTATCTTTTATTTGATAATTTAATATATATATATATATATATATATATATATATATACACGTATGTGTGTTGTGAATGTGAGATTGTGTTAAGTAGTAGTTGCGAGAAAGATGACTTATATGTTGTTTTTTGTATTGTATTTGTTGAGTAGTCATATTAGTTTTAAAGTTGATGGAATTCAAACTATATCAAAAGAGGAAGATTTGGACTTTGAGAGACAACTTAATCAAATTAATAAGTCTTCTATGAAGACTATTCATGTATGTTTCAACTCTGATATGTTTTATCATATGCTTTTGGTTGATATTAATATGGTTTAATAATTTTATTTCTGTGTTTTATCTTGGATTTGATAGACAAAGTTTGGAGATATTATTGATTGTGTTGACATTTACAAACAACCATCGTTTGACCATCCTTTATTAAAAGATCATAAGTTGCAGGTATATAATCAAAACCTTTAATTACAATGAAATTTGACTTTCATCTTCTTTCTAATATTTGGATTAATTTCCAACTTTTCTTTTGTAATGTTTTCATGCTTTGATATTTGTTTGCTTGTTTTTTTATTTAGAGAAAACCCAACTTTCTGATAGAAGAGTCAAGTCAGAAAAATTTAAGAACTAGATCCATTTTCGGATTGAGTGAAGATGAATGTCCGAAGGAAACTGTTCCTATACTTAGAACAACAAAAGATGATCTTATTCGAGAAAAATCAATGCTAAATAGTCATATATTGCTTGAAGATCTTCCTGGTGTTCATGTAAGATCTTTTGTAAAAATAGTTTAAAATGTTGGTATTTCATTTTTTATAAATTATATTCTATCTAATTTTTTCAATCTAACTATTTATTTGTATAAATTGAATTTTTTAGGTTGCAGAAGTTTCTCCTAAACCAAAAGTTGGTCCTTATTATGGAGTTGAAGGAGTAAATAGTGTTTATAATCCACGAGTTGATTCAAAGTTTCAAATTTCCATGTCTCATTTATGGATACAAAATGGACCGATAGAATCAACTAACAAAATCTCATTAGGATGGCATGTAAGTTGTAATTTTCACATTTAACCTTTTTTTGTGTGTAATAATAAATATTCTAATTAATCTCATGCACTACTATCAGGTGATTCCAGAACTATATAATGATTATGCAACACATCTTTATTCCTCGTGGACGGTAAGAACATATCGTTACATTTTGGTTATAATTACTTTGTTTATAGAAATGAAAGATTGTATATACTCCCTCATAAGTCTTTGGTATGTGAGAAGGATTTGTTTTTCTTTTAGATATAATGTATAAGGATATATATAGTTAAGCCATTATGAGATCCTAAATAAGTTTTAATTAATTCATTTATCATATTAATATCATTATTCATAATCTAATGTGGTTTTAAAAATTTACAGTCAGATAACTTCAAGAAGACAGGATGCTATAATATTCGATGTGCAGGTTTTGTTCAAACTAGCAAAGATCATTATCTTGGTGTACGCATTACCAATGTATCCCGATACGGAGGACCAACTATGGCATCTCTCCTCCCTATTACTCAGGTCATAATAATTTTCTATATAATTTTCAATACAGTAAAAGATATAGCTAGGTTTTACTAGTATAAGATTAATATATTTTAATTTTTGAAATATACTTTTTAAGTGAATATAATGCTAACGCAAATTAATATTGTATATTACACTACAAGAAATATTGAAATTAATATTTTATATCCCATACTGAATTACAAAACTCATTGACAAATACACTTATTAGTAATTATCAAAAGATATATTTACGGTAACTGAGACATAAATCTGATGATAATTAGTGAGTGGTGATATTTGTCAATAAATTTTATTAATAGTATTGTTATCGACAAATTTTCACTCATGAGTTTTTCGTCATAAAATAACTATTATTAACGAATTTTTACGATATTCGACTTTTTTTAGTGAGAAGACACAATTAATACTAGGCATTATATATATATATTTCATAAAAGTGTGTGTATCTTTTCAGGATCCAATGACAAAAAATTGGTGGTTAAGTGTAGAAAATAAGTTTATTGGATATTTTCCAATCAAATTGTTCTCGAACATGAGTTCAGCTGATCAAGTAGGATGGGGTGGAAGAACAAGAACTCATGTTAATACTCGCAGTCCTCAAATGGGATCAGGAATTTTTCCTAATGATGACAATTTTACCCATTCTTGTTACTTTAAAGAAGTGTTGATTAAAGATTCATCAAGAAAAACTTATGAAGTTCAACCAGATGAAACTGAATCCTTCATTGATAAACGCAATTGTTATAATGTTAGATATCCAGAAGGGTACTCTGTTTACGTTCTCATGTTTGGAGGACCTGGTGGTAACTGTGGCAATTAACTTGCTTTTAATTAAACTTTTTTATTAAAATAAATAAAAATTATCATGAATGTATTACTTTGATAATATTTTCATTAGTGATGGTAGATTTAATAGTGTTGTTATTTTTCATCTTTAATTTATTTATAACATAAGTTGGAAAACTTTTATTTATAGTCAAACAATTATACAAATGTTACTGTTTGAATGCAGTTTTATCAATACATTTTGTTAATGCTGAGTTATGGCATACATTTTCCTAGCATATGCTAACTGTTTATTCATCCTATGAGCCAACTTTTTGAGAAAAAATCAATAGGTTGCTGCTGTTGACTCAAAATAGCTCCAATTTCCATACCGGAGGCATCTATTTCTAGGGTGCTGGTGTTACTTCTAGCTTGTTTTTGTACATAGCAACACCTTTTTCAATGATTTTATGCCCTAAATAATTTACATATTAGAATGCTTAGATAGAGAAAAATAAGATGTATTAAATTCATCTTAAATACGTTAACACAAATAAATTTAATGACGATTATAATTTTTTATAAAATTTAAATGTTAAATCATTTTTTTTCTCTCAACTATCAACATCTTTCAACTTCTATTTATATTTTCTTCCATTCACCAACACATGGGTCAAGTCCTCTTGTCTCGACCTTCGACCCAAGTCAGCCTGTTTCAATCTTTGGCCTAGGTCAAGTCGTCTTGACTTTCGATCTGAACTAGCTCGTCTGAAGGGCTCGAGTCGCCCTGTCCCAACCATCAACCTGGCTTGACCGTCTCGACTTTCAGCCACGGAGACCTACCTTTGTCAATAGCTTGGGCCGACTCCTCTCGACTTTCGACCTTGGTTGGCTCATCTCGACCTTCAACTAGGGTAAGTTCATCTTGGCCTTCGGCTTGACCAAACTCGTCCTGACCTTCATCCCACCCAACCCTCGATTGTCTCGTCCTTCGGTTTAGAACAACCTTTCTCAACTATCTTGTCCATTTTTCCAAACTGGCACGTCTCGACCTTTGACAATGGTAGGCAAGTCTTGATTTTAGGCATGGGTCAGGCTACCTTGACTTTCAATCCACGTCAACCTATGTCAACCTTCAATCTGCGTTTGCCAATCTCAAATTTTGGCCTAAGACAACTAGTCTCAAATTTCAGCCTGAAATGACTTGCTCAACATTTGACTGGACTATCTTGTTTCAACCTTTAGCCCAAGACGACTCCACTTGACATTTGACCGAGAATGAAAGTGTTGTTTTTAAAAGTTAATTAAGATTTTTTAGTGAGGTCAAGACTACTTTGACCTTGACCATAACCCACTTTGAGAGGGTTTTTGGTCTCGAGTTTTCTTTTGGTCTCCTTATTTGAGGTCTCTCTGAAAAGAAGTTTTTTCAATAGTGAATAAGGACTAACCTATGATACATGAGTCAAATTGACACATTTACTTTTACGATATTATGTTTCAATACATTTTAATTTTTTTTCTATTTTTTTATAAATGTAAAAGTTTACTCTTTATATCTATTGTAAAATAATTTCAATATATTATGATAAACAATTTTTATGTATATGATAAAAAAAATTCTTAAATAATATTTAGTTTTGTAAGATTTAATTAAATGTATAATTATTCAAATAATGTTAAAATTAGACAAAATATTTTCTAATTAAATTAATTATTGTGATATTATTATTATTATTATAAGTATGTATTATTATTATTATTATTATTATTATTATTATTATTGTTATTATGAAATATAGAAGCGAGATATAAAACTTATTTTTAAAAATTTAGTTAAATATAAAACTATTTTTATTATTATTTTTCTCATTTAGTATGTTGAATACATTATTCCAAAAGAAAGCATTCCACACTACTTTATGATTCCACACTACCTTTATGGTTGAATAAAATGGAAATATTTATTTATTTATATTATTCAACACTTACACTATAAAAAAATTATAACCAGCAATCAACGAAAAAATTAATTATTCATTATAGTGATAAATTTAAATATCACTTTATAAACTAAAGATTATTAGTATCTAAATTAATTTCTATGGTTATTGATCAATTTAGAAGTCAATTCACATTTTAATTATAATTTTTTATATTTTTTGTTATCTAAAATAATTAGTAACTATATTTTTTTTCTAAAATGAATCATTTTTCTTATAGTATTAAACTATCTTACACACAAACATAATTGGTAGAGAATAAAACTACATGCATGATAGTTTTATCAGTAAAGTAACTGTTACTTGAGCAGCATGTTTCTTCAAATACCAATTACTCCTTTATATTTATACAAGAATCGTTCATTTCGATCTTTTCTTTTATTCATAATCATTTCCATTTTCTCAGAAAGTAGACATGGCATAAGATTCATTCTATCATATGGAAGTCATTGTACATCGATCTGACATAGAAATTCCCACGTACATCAAATTAAGTTTCTCTTTTTGTTATCTTAACCTTTAAACCATTCTTCATGAGAAGAACAACAGAAAGATTTGGTGTAACAACAGAACCTTCCACCACTCGGACATGATAATTGCGCAAAATAGCAGCTGCAACAATCTTCATTTGAAGAAAGGACAACTCTTTACCTAAGCATGTCCTAGGTCCTGCATTAAAAGAACGAATTTGTAAGATGGTACATAAACAATACCTCCTTTCTTTGAGATCCATCTCTCTGGCTTCAACTCCATGCAATCTTCTCCCCATATTTCCTCAAATCTTCCCATTGCATACAGTGAAAATAATATCTTTGTTCTGGGATTAACACCATGACCACTAGGAAGCACGTCAGCTTCAAGGGCTTGTTTGCTTTCGAAAGGTATAGAAGGAAAGAGTCTCAATGTTTCACATATAGCACCATGCAGATAAACTAGTTTTTTCACTTCCTCTATAGTTAAAATCGATGTTGTATTTTCATTTCTTCCAATCTTTTCATTCATCTCTTCAAGAATCTTCGCTTCCACCAAAGGGTTTGTAGCAATAAGCCAGAAGAACCAGGTGAGAGCTGAAGTTAAGGTATCTCTCCCAGCCACAAAAAGATTGAACACAGCATCCCTTAGAAAGCCAGCATCGTGTTGTTCCTTCCCCTCTCTCATCACAGTTGTCAGCAAATCAGCACAAGCTTCTCCTGTTTCATTTTCGTTGTACTTGCTTAGTTTTTCCAACTTAGACGCTATGAGTGCATGTATGAACTCATCAAACGATTTGCATGCTTCTGTCATCGTCTTCTCTCGACCAATTTGAAGCCATCTCTGCAGCTTCCAAAGACGCTTTGGCATTACATGTCTGTAGAAAATGGACTCCTCTATTTCATTAAAAGCCTTCTCGATTGCAACTTCTGGAAAATCAAGGGAAAGGCAATTAGGGTCGTATCCAAGAACTGTGGAACATATGTTGTCGAAGGTGAAGCGATTGAAGACATCTTGAAGATCCACCACCCTCCCTTGTTGTTGCACATGATCCAACACGACAAGTAGACTATTCTGCACCTTCTTCCGAATGGTTTTCTCCAGAAACACCTCGAAGCTTCTGTTTTTAAAGAGGGATTGGAAGAGATCCCTGCTGTATTTCCATGTTTCTGCATCAGCAGTGAATATCCCATCTCCGAAAGCCTGAAAGATCTCACGAAACTCGGGTCCCTTGACGTAGTTGTTGAAATTCTTGCTCAAAATATGGTGCACGTTGATGGGGTCACTGGTGACCAAATAGTTCATTATTGTAAACCATGGTCCAGTGAACTCACCAGTTCCCCCATGTGATTTGAGCACCTCAACTGAAAAATCATGGATGCGCCACAGATTGCAGAGTAACGCCGGTAGCATTCCGATGATGGGGTAGTCGATGAAGAGAGGGTATCTGCAACATAGTCTCCGATGGAAGAAATAGATGATGCAGAAGACTACTGCAATTACTGCTGCTGCTGCATAGTAAAACATCGCTATAGACATCAATCTACAAAACAAAAGCTATTTGGTTGTGTTGTGATGTTTGTAGTTTGTTTCCACAACTTATATAGAATATCAATTAGGTAATTGTTTTAGTTGAACTATGTACTCATTATTAAATAATGAAGGTTGTTAGAAGTTAGTGAAAATGAACGAAGGATTTGATTTGCTTCAACGGATATTTTAAGGAAAAAAAATATTGAAAATGTTTTTTTAAATTTTTCTTTTACAACTTTTTTTAGAGACTTACACGTTGTTTTAAATATACGAATCAATAAAATAACGAGATAGAATTATTATTGTATCATATTTCAAAAAATATTTTCACACATATTAATTTAACATATATGTTGTTTTTTTCATTAATTTATTATTTATTTGTTATTGTGATGATTTATTTTAAATTTAATGAAAAAATTTATAAAATATATTATGTCAAAATATGGTTAAATATTTTGATGTAACATTGCCCTACTTTTGTTGACAAATACTACTGAAAAAGATAATGTTACAAAGAAAATGGGCGATGATATGCATTGGAAAATGACGTTTTGAAAACTCTATCATCTATATACAATGTGCTTTCTTTAAGGGTAATGAATATCTCATTAATTTAAATACTAATCTAATAATATCGTTTATTTTTCTTTATTTCTTTTGATTGCATAGGATATACTATATATTTTGCTTAGATGTTATATATTCTCATAAATCTACATCAACTTTGTTTCTTTTTATGATTTATTTAAAATAGTGTGAATTAAATCAATATTAATATGATATGTTTTTAATACTTATTTAAATTTATATTGATTAAATTTAAGTTCATAAATATGTAAACTTTCATAATAAAGAAATATGAATAATAAATTACTTTTGTATAATTCTGGTTTTGGCAAATACTTTTTTTTGCTCTTTATCTAAGCTCATAATAATATAATTTATATTATTTTTATCTTTTTTATTTAGGTGTTGATTGACACTTTTGAGTATCATGAGTTATTAATTATTGTTCTTTAATAATATTTTTTAATAATTTTTTGATAATAGATTATGTGTCATTGTTTTATTAATTTGTATATTTGAAATAGACCAATTATAAACTATTACATAGATTGCTATAAAAAAAGTTATAAAAAAAAACTGTTAAAAAAACATTTTTCTTATTATACATTTATTTTCTATCTTTTCATGTCTTATGAACATTTATTGTAACATCAATTGGTTAAGGAGGTATACACGAAACCTTAATATATCATATCCATTCACATTTAAGTTTTTACAAATATCAATGAAATAAATGGCAAGTTATTAGAAAAGTACTAAGTAAATTGAATCGAAAAATGACTCACATTTAATGCTTTAATATATTGGATGCAATATTAACTTCATTTGTAAATAGATTTAATATTCTTATTCTATGATTAGAAAAATATCGTAAAAAATCCCGAGAATATAGTAAATTTATATTTATATCTATAAATAAGGATTTCTGATCTTGTCCAAATTAAAATGAGACATAATTAAGAGAATATTACATTCATAAATGCATGTTAAATGAATTGTAACTAATTAAGGCATAATTAACATGTAATGGATATTTATAGTTTTCAAATGATCGTATATTTAATCAGACAAGTTTATTGATAATGATGATAGAGTTAGATAAAGTATGTTCTTGTCAAGTTTATTGATAATGTTATATGATTATTATTATTATTACAACATATAAATAGATTAAAAGCCGGACATGAAAATTATTTTATAAATTGAGTTTAATATACAATTGTTAATATTATTATTCTTATATTAATTTATGATGTTGAATATTATTCCAAAAGATAGAATTCCACTACCTTTCTCATTGGAATAAATGGAATTATTTACTTATTATATATTATTCAACACTAAAATATCTCACCGTTCTACACGCAAAACATAATAGGTAGAGAATAAAACAACAAGCATGCTGGTTTTATCATTAAAGCAACTCTTATCCAACACATTTCCTCAAGTACCAATTACTCATTTCTTTTTTTTTTCTTTTCCATTTTGATTCAAGAATTGTTCATTTCATTTTTTTTTTTCTTTTAATACTATGGACACCCAAGGTGATATCCGTCATAACCCGAGATCATCTTCAACCAATATCTAATCAGATATATTGTATTATCTACATAACAATGGTGATTAATTAAGGAGATAGTTAAAGTACATTAATGTAATTCATACTCATCTAGGTAAAAGTCTATAAACACAATATAAATAACATAGTACATGACGTAAATTAATTATGTTCATTACTCTTGCTGACGCATATCCCTAACTTAAGCTTAGAATATTTTTTATAAGTATGTCCCGTCTCGATTTGGACAAGACTTGGATTTTGAATATCTTGACTTGAAGGTTGGAGAATGTTATGAAGAGTTCTTTATAGGGTATGCCAATCTTGTAAGAACATTTTGGTACCTACCATGAGATCGAGATATATTATGTGAAGAAAGACTTTATGGTATCTATAAGAAGCAAGATGGTAAGAGTTAAAGAAGTCGAACAAACCTCGCAAGAGATGGCTATGTTGTTGGTGATGTAGAATGAGTTTGATGAGTTTAAGAAAAGAAGTGTTGAGGAGATGGATGCAGTATGACAGGAGAATTATCATGTTATACATATTTAGTGATTATCGAATTTTCGATCACTAATACAAGATTTCTATTGGTTGCAAATTCAATCACTAAAACTTTACTTTCATTTGATATAAACAACCATCATTTAATTAGTGACTAAAATTTAATTTCCAATCACTATTTCAATCTGGTCATAGATTTGCGACAAATATCATTCAATATTCAATATTATTTCAATCACAAATATCCAACTTTTCTCGGTCACTAGTTTCATTTGTTAAAAGACTTATTTTTTATAGTAATTGTTTTTGTTGTCTAGGGTCGATGATCAGTCTTCTTTACTTAGCTTGCTTTCCTGATCTTAATCGTCCACACTTCTCCAATTTTCTTTCCAGAACCAATCAGTGTCTCGAGGGTTGACCTGTAGAAACACTCCGACATTGAAGTCAGATATGTTTTATAAAAACGTTTATAGAATTAGATCATGAAAAAAATGTGTTTGTCTCGACATCAAACATGTATTTATAGAGCTTGTGACAATCAAACTTATTAATTGACCATTAACAGTCGTTAATATACTTGTTAACCACCCATCAATGATTGATATCCCATTAATTAGCTTTTAATTATCTTCAACGGCTGCTTATACCGATCGGCTCACAACCTATGGGTTGGTGGCTTGTCCGAACCTATTACCGATCAGCATACCATATAGTACAGTAATAATCAAATATTGCAAACTCCAATAAGTTAAAAGTTGTTGTTTTTAGTCAAAAATCATAATAAGAACAATATAAACAAAGTTTAAAATTGTACTTCAAGCCATAAACAACATCATACCACAAGAAAATATTTGACTTGAAAGTTTAAATTTGAAATTTGAAATCGATAAGCCCTGGCCATGGAAAGAAGCTCGGCTAAAAACAAAATCATATAATCGTTTTGTTTGTTGTTTTTACTCGATAAGAGAGAAGCTCGACAAGAGTGGCATGAGCAAACCTTAGTAATTTAGACAAAAGAAAACTTCGATAATTTAGACAGAAGAGAAATTTGGCCAGCTCGACAAGAGACAAGCTCAATAAACTCAGCAGGAGAGAAGCTTGGTCAGCTCGACAAGAGATAGGTTCGGTAAGTCTTAATGTTTTTTCTTTCAAAGAACAGATCTTATGTTGTTATCTGTGAATTTTCTTTTAAAAACAATTATCATATTTAACCACTTTATGTTTTTATATGACCACTTTGATGACCTTCGCGGTAGATATGAATTAATCCCACTAATTGTTCTTAACATCTTCATTGGATGACATTTTGTTAAACATGTACAAAAATTCTTTCACTGTTATCCACTTATTTGTTCACAATTTTTCATTTCTGTTTCATATCTGTTTTGACAATTTCTTTTAGAAACAAATTATCATATTCAATCACTTTGTGTTTTTGTATGACTAATGTGATAACCTTGTTGATAAATATGAGTTAAATTCCATTGATTGTTCTTAAAAGATTTACAGAATGAAATTTTGTTAAACTTTTACAAAAAAAGTTGTTACTCCTCACTTATGTAGCAAATTTGTTCTCATTTAAATTTTTTGCAAAAACAGGATTCAATCAAAGTATTTAATGTTGTTATTTATGAATTATGATAGCTTACGCCATGAAAAAGAATCCAAGATAAATTTAGAAAAGTTGAGTTAATGATGGTGGAAAAAAATAAGAAGGACTTCGTCGTTACTTGCACAAGACTTCTAAATTTTTTTCTATGCTTTGTTCAATCGAAGACACAGCAAAAGAACAAAAAAACAGGATTTAAAAGAGCAAGCACACAAAAAAGGAACAGCAACAGAAGCTAGATTAATCGTTCTTTAACAAGTGAAGTCATGTCATTCAAAAAAAGCAATTTTTTGTTTTGTTTTTCAAACTCACGAATTCCAAGTCAGTAACTTAAAAAAAATTCTAACTCAAAACATAAAATATCACGTCAGTCTCAAAATTAAGCTTTAATATATCATTGTTAATAAAACAACTAGCTACTTTTATCACTAAAGTAACTCTTAACCAACACATTTCCTCATAATAAGATTTATTATACAATCTGTCACAGAAATTCCCACGTAACTCAACTTAAGTTTCTCTTTTTCTTATCTTAACCATTAAACCATCCTTCATTAGAAGAACAACAGAAAGACTTGGCGTAGCAACACAACCTTCCACCACCTGCACATGATACTTGCGCAAAATAGCAGTTGCCACCATCTTCATTTGAACAAAGGACGAGGTTTTCCCCAAGCAAGTTCTTGGTCCTGCATTGAAAGCAATGAATTTGTAAGATGGTACATAAACATTACCTCCTTTTTCTGATATCCATCTCTCTGGCTTCAACTCCATGCAATCTTTTCCCCATATTTCCTCATATCTCCCCATTGAATACAAACAAAACAGTATAACTGTGTTGGGATTAACACCATGACCACTAGGAAGCACGTCAGCTTTAAGTGCTTCCTTGCGTTGGAAGGGTATGGGAGGAAACAGCCTCAATGATTCACATATAGCACCGTGTAGATAAACCAGCTTTTTCACCTCCTCTGCACTTAAAACTGTCTTTTCATTGCTTCCAAGCTTTTCATTCATCTCTTCAAGAATCTTGTCTTCCACCAAAGGGTTTGTAGCAACAAGCCAAAAGAACCATGTGAGAGCTGAAGTTAAGGTATCTCTCCCAGCCACAAAAAGATTGAACACAGCATCTCTTAGAAATATATCCTCATGTGCTTCTCCTTTTCCCTTTCCTTCTCTCATCAAAGTTGTTAACAAGTCAACCTGAAAAGTTTCTCCCGTTTCATTTTCCTCGTACCTGCTTAGATCTTCTCTCTTAGACGCTATGCATGAATATATGAACTCATCAATGGTTATGCATGCTTCTGTCATCTTCTTCTCTTTACCAATCTGAAGCCATTTCTGCAGTTTCCAAAGACTCTTTGGCAATATATTTCTGTAGAAAACGGACTCCTCTATTTCATGAAAAGCCTTCTCGATTGCAACTTGTGGAAAATCAAGGGAAAGGCAATTAGGGTCGTATCCAAGAACTATAGAACATATGTTATCGAAAGTGAAGCGACTGAAGACATCTTGAAGATCCACCACCCTCCCCTGTTGTTGCACATGATCCAACACGACAAGTAGACTATTCTGCACCTTCTTCCGAATGGTTTTCTCCAGAAACACCTCGAAGCTTCTGTGTTTAAAGAGGGAATGGAAGAGATCCCTGTTGTATTTCCATGCTTCTTCATCAACAGCAAATATCCCGTGCCCGAAAGCCTGCAAAATCTCACGACATTCTGGTCCTTTGACGTAGTTGTTGAAATTCTTGGTCAAGACATGATGCACGTTGAGAGGGTCGGAAGTGACCAAATAGTTGATATTGGTAAACCAAGGTGCAGTGAGCTGAGTAGTGGCCCCATGTGATTTGAGCACCTCAACTGTAAAATCATGGATGCGCCACAGATTGCAGAGTACCTCCGGTAGCCTTCCGATGATGGGGTAGTCAGTGAGGAGAGGGAATCTCCGATGGAAGAAATAGATGATGCAGAAGAATGCTGCAATTGTTGCTGCTGTTTCATAGCAAAGCATGGCCATTAGACATTAATCAGCAAAACAAAAGCTATTTGGTTGTGTTGTGATCATCTTTGTGGCTTTGTTGTCTATATAGAAGAAAAATCATCCTTTCACATTGATAAATTTTTTATATTTATTTAAAATTATTTTCTTTTTTAAATATAAAAATTTATTTGTTTATAACCATCTTGTTTTCTATGTAAAATAGGTATAAAAGTGTGTGATCCTAATATTAATCCGTTAATTAATTATTGTTGAAGTTTTCAGTTAGAAATAACACATATTGGTTGGAAAAGTTATCTTATTAATATTAATTTTGCACCAATTATTTTGGATTTAATATTTAATTTTCATTTACTCATTTTCGATTTCAAATATTTCGGATATATTATCACTCATTTTCTTTATCTTCGTATGATAAATTTAGATATTTTTTTATTTTTTATTTTTTTGCAAATACCTTCTTGACACTTTTCTTTCTAAGCTCTTGTAAATTTCTTATTATTTTTATCTCTTTTATTTAGGTGTTGATGGCCATTTTTGAGATCCATGAGATATTATTCTCAAAATTTATTGTAACATCAATTGGTTAAAGTACACGAGACGTTAACATATCACATCACATATACGTTTTTACAAATATCAATGAAATAAATACCAAGTTATTAGAAAAGAAATACGAAATACGTAAGTTCAACCGTACATATATATAAATATGGAAGAAAAATTGACTCACATTTAATGCTTTGAGATATTAGGTTAATACTAACTTTTGTAAATAGATTTAATATTTTTCTTCTATGTTTCCATTTCATCGTATTCCAGTACTAGCTCTTAAAATAGATAGAAAATGACGTAGGACCTATGATTAGAAAAAAATCGTAAAAATTATAAATATATTAAATTTATATTTATTTTTATAAATACCCATTTGAGATCCAAATTAAAATATGACTACGATTAAGAAAATATTACATTCATAGAATGCATGTTAAATGAATTCCAGCTAATTAAGACCTAACTAACATGCCATAGATTTGAAATGCTTGTATATTAAATAACCATACAAGAAACAAATGAAACTTAAATCATAATAAAGAATGACATTGCATGATGCAGTGCCTATTTTTGGTGTATAGTAGAAAGAAATATACAAGGCATAGATATAAAAAAAATGTGACAAAAATGAAAAAGAGAAACAGAAATAGAAAAAAATGAAGGAACTATAATAAAAATATATATTAAATCATTATCGGAATATACATACAACCTTATGATGTCTAGGTATTGTGACTCTTCCCAATTTGTTTTCAAGACCAACTTCTTAAATAAAGAAAAACACCATATATTATAATTCTAACCAAAACATAAAATATGGCATTTTATATTCACTAGTGTGAAAAAACGTTGTTTAACGTCATCTATATGATGTCAGTTAGCGCGTAGTCTAACGTATATGAGTGTACGGTGGCATTAACGTAAATAAATGGTAACTTAGACGTCGGTTTGAAGGGACACGACGTCTATTATATAATACACGTCGGCTCTGACGTAAACCGACGTCCAATGTATGGAGGTTGGCGAGAAGACAGACTTCTCCTGGCCATTGACGTCGCTTATGTTGGGGGCCCGACGTCTACTAGGGGTGCAATTAATGCTCGCCACCTGATTCCCAGACGCTTAGACATTACGTGGTCAATCACCGACGTCTATAGCCTGTCCAGAAGGCGGGAAGACAGAAATTTCTGCAAAATAGACGTCGCATTTCTGGGTGCGCGACGTCTATGTGCCTGTAATTAATTATGTTCACCAAAATCCGAGGCACGTCGACATCCGGTAGCAGTGACCGACGTCTATAGTATTATAGACGTCGGCGCCCTTTGTCAACCGTCGTCTACTTCCCTGACAGAAATGAAACGTCAATCGGTTCAGCACACTAGATGTCGGCTCCCCTGAACACCAACGTCTAATGGCATTCAAAAAGTCACTTTAAATGTTATCTTGGACGTCGAGTTAGTTAGATAACCGACGTCTTGTTGACTATAGACGTCGGTATCCACGGGGAACCGACGCCCCATTTCATTTTAAATAAACCGCAGACCATTCGCGACATTGCAGTTTCTGATATCGTCTTCCTCTTCTCCTTTTTCTCTTGCGGCACCTCTTCTTTTTCTCGCTTGCGGCACCTCTTCTTTTTCTCTCTTGCGGCATTCTATTGTTGTTTCTTATATCTTTATTGTTTTTCTCCTTTCCTTTTTCTCTCTTCCGGCATTACATCCTAGGTGCATGGTTTTTTTTTATGCTTACCGTTTAAACTTTATTTAGTCTTTCATCGATTATCTTCTGGTTCAACTAATTAAAATTTGTTTTCTTTGTGTTGTGTTTTAGTGCAGTTTTGTTCCTTTCTTGGGGTAATGTAGTAACACATTCTTCATTTGCTAGCTGCCTCCCAGAAAAAGCGGCGTCTTGTGAATTTCTTTTGGTCGTTTCAACCCAAAAACGACCTTGGGTTGCCTAGTTATCGTTTCACCGTGATTTTTCCCTCTTGCGGATGAAAATGGAACTAAGCAACAACTCAGGTTCGGTTTTGAGTTGAAAGGACCTATAAGAAATTCAAAAGACGCAAACTTTTTTTTGTTGGGGAAACTAGCAAAAAGAGATTGTGCTACTAGGCTATCCAAAGACGGGAACAAAACTGCACTAAAACACAACCACTGGATTAGACGTCGGTTAATGTGTACATTGACATCTATAGTACCTTTTAGACGTCAGTCAGTGTCAATTTTGAAGTCTTTAGTGCTCTTCGACGTCGGTTATTATGCAGACCGACGTCTATATAATGTCTTTAGATGTCCAGTTAGTCCTACTCCAACGTTTTAGTGACGTCGGACATGTCAGTGACTGACGTCACTATAGACGTCGGTTATATACTTGTCCGACGTCACCGAAATAGACATTGATTGTTTGGTAGACGTTAAAAATCCAAAATAACTGACATTAAACAGCGTTTTTGCCCTAATAATCTAGAGTCATGATAAACTAAAAGTCAATTTTTACATAAATTACTAGAATCTGTTCTCTGTTATCAACATTTTTTTAATGGCTAATATGTTTCTAATGGCTAATATATTTGACATATTAATTTGTTAATTATATGTTTTTTTTTCATAGAAATAAATTATGAATATCTTTTAATGCTTCAATTTTTTTTATAACCATGTTATGCAGTTATGAAAAATATAAGTCTTAAACATATCGTGATATATATCGTGATATAATATGTTATCATAATTGAATAAATATTTGGTCCATTTCAAATATTCAAATACGAATTAGAATTAATTTTTGTTTTTAAGTTAGTTTAATGAAAATAAGTTAAATTTAAATTCTCTTATATAAAAGGTTTATTAATATATTTATTTTTGTTAAAAAAAATTCGTTGAAAAATATAAAAATTTGTACTTTGATAGTCAAATTTGAAAAAACAAATAGTTAACAAATATTTAATTTTTAAGATTATGAGTTGAATGAAATATATTTTTATTTTACTCTACCTCATACTTAGAGGTATATCTTAGTCTGAAAAATGTCAATGATAATCTCCTTAAAATGGTAAGATATACACACACAAATAAAAATATATCTTTTAACAATTTTTTTTTTATAATATTTTTACAATAATCACAATTTGTGATTGATTTATTTTAAATATATGAATTAATAAAATAGCTACGTATAATCTATTATAAAAAAAATTGTTTAAAAAAAAGCTAAAATATCATTGTACAAATGTTGCAAATATGAAGTTACTGAAAAAGCAAATGATTATTTCCTTTTCTTATTATTATCAGAAACGAAATGCTCTAATAATGATACAGACAGAGCACATTACACAACCGACAAGACATACTTTTTTACCAAGTTTTTGATGTCCGAATTTTCAAGTCAAACTAAAACTTTCTTTTCGTTATATTTACCTTCAAACCATCCTTCATAAGAAGAACAATGGAGAGGCTAGGAGTTGCAACATAACCCTCCACCACTTGAACATGGTAACTGCGTAAAATAGCTGCTGCCACCATCTTCAATTGGATAAAGGACAAGTCTTTCCCCAAGCAATTTCGAGGTCCTGCATTGAAAGCAATGAATTTGTAAGATGGCACATGAACAATACCTCCTTTCTCTGAGATCCATCTCTCTGGCTTCAACTCCATGCAATCTTCTCCCCATATTTCTTCAACTCTTCCCATTGCATACAAAAATAGTAATATCTTTGTTCTCGGATTAACACCATGCCCACTAGGAAGCACGTCAGCTTCAACTGCTTGCTTGCGTTCGAAAGGTATAGGAGGAAACAGCCTCAACGTTTCACACATAGCACCATGCAGATAAACCAGCTTTTTCACCTCCTCTGCACTTAAAACTGTCTTTTCATTGCTTCCAAGCTTTTCATTCATCTCTTCAAGAATCTTGTCTTCCACCAAAGGGTTTGTAGCAACAAGCCAAAAGAACCATGTGAGAGCTGAAGTTAAGGTATCTCTCCCAGCCACAAAAAGATTGAACACAGCATCCCTTAGAAATATATCCTCATGTGCTTCTCCTTTTCCCTTTCCTTCTCTCATCAAAGTTGTTAACAAGTCAACATGAAAAGTTTCTCCCGTTTCTTTTTCCTCATACCTGCTTAGATCTTCTCTCTTGGACGCTATGCATGAATATATGAACTCATCAAGTATTATGCATGCTTCTGCCATCTTCTTCTCTTGACCAATCTGAAGCCATTGCTGCATCTTCCAAACAAACGTTGGCACTATGTGTCTGTAGAATATGGACTCTTCTGCTTGGTTAAAAGCCTTCTCGATTGCAACTTCTGGAAAATCAATGGAAAGGCATTCAGGGTCACGACCAAGCACTGTAGAACATATGTTATCGAAAGTGAAGCGATTGAAGACATCTTGAAGATCCACCACCCTCCCTTGTTGCTGCACGTGATTCAATAAAGGAAGTAGGCTATTCTGCACCTTCTTCTGAATAGTTTTCTCCAGAAACACTTCGAAGCTTTTATGTTTAAGCAAGGAATGGAAGAGATCTCTGCTGTATTTCCAAGCTTCTGCATCAGCAGTGAAAATGCCATCTCCGAAAGCTTGAAAAATCTCACGAAACTCGGGTCCCTTGACGTAGTTACGGAAATTTTTGCTCAGCATATGGTGCACGTTGAGGGGATCACAGGTGAGCATGTAGTTCATACCGGTAAACCATGGTCCAGCGAACTCACCAGTGCCACCATGTTGTTTCAAAACCTGAGTTGAATAATCATGGGCACGCCACAAATTGCAAAGAACATGTGGTAGCATGCCGACAAAAGGGTATTCAGTGAAGATGGGGTTCGTGCAACATCGTCTGAGATAGAACAAGCGTAACATGCAGAGGAGTGCTGCAATTGTTGCTGCTCCTGCATAGCCAACCAATAAGAAAGCCATGTTGTAAATATAAACAAAACATTGTGATCATGTACTCGTTATATAGAAGATTCAGTCCTGATTAGATTAGTTTATGTAACCATTATTATTTTTTATATTATCATGTTTGTCCCACTTTTAAATGATGTGAAATATTTAATATATTTGTACTTCAAGTTCATCAATGTTGGCAGAATCTGATTTGGTGGTTCTTGACTCAACACGTAGACCCTTTTGGTGTGGTGTATAGGAACACTATAGATTTGAAATTCTGAAATTCGTAAGCTTGGTTGATATGTTTTTCATTGTTTTTAATAAGATGAAGAAAGAAACAATAATTTTGAGATGAGACAGCAATCTGCCTTATCTCTTCGTACATAATTTCGTCTTATATGTTTATTACCATTGTTTTGGCCCATCACCAAAGCTGCAAGATGTGGGGAAAAGTTTGATGTTGACGACATACATACACACACACACACATATATATATATATATATATATATATATATATATATATATATATATATATATATAATGAATATAGTTATAATCACTATATCATTTCTTACTTTTTAAAAAGTTACAATATCTAAACTTCACTGTTATAATAACATTTTCTTAATTACATTTTACGGTATATAAATTTTACTTATTGCTAGAAGTATATGGACACTCTGAATAAATTATTATATTATTATGTAATAAGATATTATTTCTTAATTTTGTATTTAATTAGCATGTTCTACTGGTAAGAGAAAAAGGGGTCCTATCAAATGTCTCAAAACTCATGGCTTGAAATATGAAGCATTTGTGGGTTAAATTTAATGTTATTGTGCAACATGTTGACACTTATCATCGAATTATATTCAGCAATTATTTTGGAACATTAGTTAAGAATGTCCCTATAAGAGAAAAATAATATATTTATTAGTTATATGATGCAATAAAAAAAGAGAGAAAAAAAAAAGAAGAAAAGTGTATAATAGATATAAATAAAATGATGATTTATGTGTATCGTTACACATTTTCAAAGAAAAATAATTGATAGATATCAAAAAGGTACATAAAGACTTAATATACATCTCGAGTGAGAGTGAAAATGACATATTAATAAATTGTGTTGTGATTTATTTTAATTAATAATTTTGGACTAAAATAATATGAAATTTAATTTTTAATCTTGTAAAGTTATAAAAGTTTATTTTACATTTGTTGTAAAATAATACGAATGAGTTTTTTCTACCTCGTCTCATTTACTTTATATATGAATATGAAATAATTACATTTTCTTACATTGTGTTTGTTTCTAGGAATTTCCTATTCACAAGAGAGAGTGAGTAATGTTTGGAGAGGTGAAGGAACCGATTATATTTGGACGGAACCGATTCCGATCTTACAATTGTTATGGAACTCATTCCTAATGTTAGCTAGGGAACCGATTATCTTGCTTCTTTGTGTATGTGCACCTGATTCTCATGTCTTGTTTCCAATTTCATTTCCAAGTTTGTTTAAAATAATGATAAATTTAATAATGACAAAATTAATTAATCGATGGTATTATTAATTTTTTTTAATAAAATATTTAAAAGTAAATTATTTTCAACCAATCATATATTATTTTAAATTAATTACACTTATTAAAATGTTAACTTTAAGAAATACATCATATTTGTTGTTAACTTAAAACTAATTTTAACTAAATTTAATTTATTTTCACTTTACTATAACTTAAGTGGAAAAGAGTAATCTTATATTTAAATACACTTTACTTTTTATCGGTTGTATTCATCTAATCGTTCATAAATTCTCACAAAC
Source organism: Vigna reflexopilosa (assembly GCA_027742785.1). Classification (NCBI taxonomy): domain Eukaryota; kingdom Viridiplantae; phylum Streptophyta; class Magnoliopsida; order Fabales; family Fabaceae; genus Vigna; species Vigna reflexopilosa. The sequence goes on along the minus strand of CM050928.1, from coordinate 453,843 downwards.
TTTTTCTTTAAATTCATTTATGTATCCCTTGATCTAAAGAACACTACAATCCTTTCTTTATCTCTTCAAATTCATCTATTCATTTTCACTTAAATCTTCTTCCCAATTCAAACAAACCTCTCGAGGATGTGTACATTCACAGAGTAAGTGGATGAATTTGAGCTCAAGTTTTTTATTGTTTCTTTGAGTGGATTTGAGATGAAAATGACTGAATTTAGAGATGAAATTTGTTAAAATTTGTGAGTGATTTGATTAATGTGATGAAAAAATAAATAATTTAATAAATAGAAAAATGTAACATGAAATTATTTTTGAATAAGTTAAAAATATTTATTTAAAAAAATGTTAGTCAATAATTTGAAAAAAATATATTTAGATATTAATTATTATTGTTTTTAAAATTATGTTCACATGTTGTATTTGTTTTCATATTAATTCAAAAAGTAAATTTTTTGGATATGAATTGGTTCACTACTCAATACAACTCACAAGAATTGATTCACCAGTTCACTAAAACACACAACACACACATAAATTGATTAGCTAACTGATTCTTTCACCATTTATAAGCACACAAAAGTTAATTATGGAACTTATTCTCCCACAAATAACACTCACACACATGGTTCTTGGACACTCATACAGACATAAAACTTGAATGAATTTGACAGCATGTGATAGGAATATAATGATAAAATTGCAGGTTATCCTCACAAATCTTTGCAACTTTGGCGAGATGAGATTATAAAAGTATCTTGAGAATCCTTCGTTGCACTAACTCCCAAATCAGAACATTCGAGTCCAAATCAGCCCACACACTACAATATACTTAAAGGAACACTAGTTAAGAAATATTTTACCATGTTTAATTTAACATATAACTTTAAAAAAAAACTCCAAAATAATTTCCTAAAATACCTTTTATAGAGAATAAAATTATATAAAGTTACTTTTTGTAATTAATGTAAATTCAACCATGAAAGTGAGGAAAAGAACGATTATGAGTAGGATAGTGGCTAATTTAAAGAAAGATGATCATAAGTGGTAAGTGTTTAAAACATTCTTATCTTAATTTTGTCTTATGTTGTTCTTTTTTATATATATATATATCATTGTTTCCAATCTGTTTTCGTTTATGATTAAATATGTTTTTAGTTTTTAATGTAAAATTGAAATTCGTTTATGTCTAAAAATTTTATACATTTTGGTCTCAAATTTTTAAAATGAGTGAATATAGTTTTTTTTTTAATTCACTGATGTTAATAGTTTTTTATGTGTCAAACTTGACATTTAAACTAAAATATGTCAAACAGTGTAAACAACCCAAATATTAATCAAAAACATCATTTGATATATCAAAAAAATTTAATACAATTTGTTTAGAAGTACTATATCCATTCATTTTTAAAATTTAATAACCAAATCAAAATTTTGTACAAATTCAAATTCAAATTTTGTATTAAAGTTAATAACTAAAAATATATTTACCTCTAGCTTATATTTTCTGATATAGTCTTACTCATCATTGTGATTTCATCGTCACTCTCAATGAGTTTCTTCGTACCAATACCTTCAGTCAAGACTTCTTTCTCTTCGATTTTGTATTTCATATTAGTCTTTGTAATTTTTATTATTTTAAATTATATATGAATATGTTAAGTTAAGCATTATAAAATTGTAATTTTAAAACTTTAAAATTGTTTACTATTTAAGTGTTAGATTAGGCTTTAGAATCGTTGTTTAAATTTTAGCTATTAATTTTTTTTAATTATGTTGAAAGTTTAATTATATCCGAATTTGATTGTTTAAGAAATTTAGAAATATACCTTTAGTTGTTATGTATATAATTTTATTGATTTCTTTATAAAATTTTCATATCTTATTGGTCACTCCTATTATTGGATTTAGGAGTGTTGAATACTGATTAATTTGCATTGTTTAAATTTTGAAAAGTTTGTATTTCAAATCTTATCTTCAATTTGTGTAAATTTGTATGTAATATTAAATTGAGTTAACTTTATTAATTTTTTTATTTGAAATTTAATATAAAAATTTACTCCGTAATTTGGTTAATATAAAAATAAGATAAGAGAATATTGGAAATCATTCAATTAATGTTGAATTGTGCAATTAATAATTTGAGAAAATTAATCTTTTAATAATTAATTAGTATGTATTTTTAATATATATTTTGAAATTTCAGATTATTGTATTCTTTCTTAACCTTTTCAGTTATATTCAGTTGTAGTCGATTTTGTGTACCTGTTTACTTGAAAAATTAATACAAAATTTTTATTTATAAGTTATATAAGAGTTGATACAAAATTTCGTGCATGAGTTTGATAAGCGATTGAAGAGTTATTTTGTTTTTTATTTATAATGGATATAGTAATGTTATATGGATAAAGGTTTTTTTTTTATAACGATTATATTTATTTTTAATTAAATTATTCAAGTTTCACATAGTATGTGTGGGCATTTCTTGTTATTGTTATATAGATAATGACTTAATTATGGTTAATAATTTTTAAATTGTATTAATCTTCATGAAAATTTGATGGTTTATTCACAAGAATCCATAGAAGCTTTTAGAAAAAATATTATTTGATATATTATTTTTCACTCTCTTCTTATAAAAATCATGTCAAATGAATGTAGGTGTGTCAACGTATTATTATCCGAATTTTTATTATATATTTTATAAATGTAACTTCCAAATGAAATAATAAGAGATTGTATGCCTATTTATTTAAGAATATACATTTAAATCGATTCGGAAATTAATTTCTAAAATTGAAAAAATTTTATAACTTTTCGGAAATTATATTATGAACACCTACCTATTGTGCAATATCTATTTTTTGAAATGAATTTTAAAAGAAAAATACTGAAAAAAAAAGCGGAAGAGGAAAAATGGAGTGCAAAAAGAAATTCAGCAATCATGTTGTTGGGCCCAAAGATTTATTTTTTTCTCTTTCTGCACCCACTGCTGAAAGAAATATAATTGTATATGAATTACACACAATTAATGATCTTCATCTTCCATTTTTGATTTGGAATCATTGCTTTAATATAAAGCTATTGATTTTTTTTATTATTATTATTATCCTTTTTTGTATAAAACAAGAAGCATCACCGTCTTAAACTCACTTTTCCAGGAATTATTGTTTGAGAATAATGATAATGAGAAAACCTACTTTAATTTGTGGCCCCATGTTTGAACAGTTTTCATTCCTTGAAATGCATCACTAAATAGGAATCTTTTTGTTGTCTTTATGCATTCATACATATTCCTTTGTTCATATACTTTCCTTTGTGTTTGTTGGCTATAAATCACGTAAATAACATAAATTATTCATCACTAGCTAATGATGATATCTATGGAAGATTTTCATGTCTATGTATCCTCCCATTTCATTTTGTGATAAACTCAAAAGGACCAACATTTCGTAGGAACATCAAATGGTGAATTGTTGGTGAATCTTGGAGTTACGTGCATGAACTGAATTTTATGATTGCCTATAATTGTTTCTCAATTTAGTTAATGAATTTATGAGGTTGTAGCTAGTGATTAGTGATGATTTGTTATCATTATTATTTAAATAAATGATAGATGATTGTACTTGGACAATTTTTTTTATGAATGATTGGTGTAATAGCTTTTTTTTTACTATGTTGAATATTTTTAATTTGATCTCATTTTTTTAAGAAAAAAAATTGATTTTATTAAGTTTACATGGAGAGACATATGTTCGAAGTGTTACATCGATTAAAGATAAAATCAATTTATAATATATAAGTGGATGTAAATCTCACCTTACAAATCAATTTTATCACTTTATAAACCAGTTTTGTAGAATTGAGTTCGGTTTAAAAGTCATTATGTCATTTGTTAAGTATATTTTCTTTTAAAATTTATTATTTATATTATATGTCATTGATTAATATTGTCACTCAATGAAATTTAAGATTGGAAGTTCTATCTTTTGTATCAATAAAATTTCATTAGTTTAAATCAAAGCTAACAAAAATATATGTACTATTATACTTATATATGTATGATTTGTTGAATCAAGAGTTAAACATTTATTGTGTAGATATGAATTATGTAAGTTAAATATTTAAAACATTCATATTTATTACATATTCAACCATGGTAACAAAAAACCAAAACACAAATGTACATCGTTAATAACGAAGGGACAAAAATAAATTTATTTTGTTCTATATATTGAATAAATTAAAGTAATTATTTAAGAATTATTTATGTTTTATTTTAAAATTTGTCTCTATTCGAACTTTAATTTTATTTGATTACTATACTTTCGAAATGAAGTTTTCTTCCTCCCTTCCCACCTTTCTTATCCTTTCTCATTCCTCTTTTCTCCATCCTCCTTAAAAAATATACGTGTAAAACTAATCTCATTTTTTTAAACAAAATTATGATTTGTTGAAAAAAGTTGTTAACTAATTAAATATAATTTTCAGTATTAATAAAAATTCAGAGTCACTCATAATAATTTAATTAAATTTTATTTTCAAACATAAATTTACAACTAAATTAATATAAATATATTAGTACTAAAAAATTAAAACCATATTTAAAAAATCTAAAACAAAGACTTTATCTGCTCAAACCTTAAGTGAATCCTACTTAATTATTGATGTAATTCTAAATAATAAGGATTCTTTTAATACTCTTTAGCATTTTCATGATGAAGGTTTCAAAACCATTTTTATTTTTATTTATCTATTGTTAAAATTCTATGTCTAATATAAATTAGGTTTAATCATTCTAATAATTTCTATTATGTTGGGTTTTTTTCAAATACATCCTTTTTTTTTCTTTTTTACTCAATTAGGTCTTTAAAAGTGCAAAATCATTGCAATTAGGTTCCTACCGTTAAATTGGATTAACAGGGTTAAAATTAAGTTGAATTGTCACTGTAGAATCATTAATTGACGTGACACATTCAGAGAAATTGAATTTTGGAATGACAAAATTAGAGTTCTTGAAAACCAAATTAGGAACGAGATTTCTGAAAACAAAATTAGGAACAAGATTTCTGTGATTTTGGTTGTTGCGATTTGGGACTTTTTATGTTTCTGGACTTTCTCTTTGTAGGTTCGCAAAGAACGCAAAGGGATTTGGGTTTTCATGGAGTTCGCGATTTGGATGTGCGAATTAGAGAACACGATTAGGGTTCATGATTTCGATTTCTGGTGTGCTTTGCTTGTTGGTATATGTCGTGATGAAGTGCGAGTTGCTCGCGATGGAGCCTAGATTAGGCTCACGGAGGAGCTTACACTCACGGTTGCATCACAGTGGCCAGAGTTTTGGACTCTAGGATTCGCCATGGTTGTTGCGAGTGGTTCGATCTTGTGCGATGATGGATAGACTCGCGATTACGACATCGCAATTGAGTTTTTGGTATCTGAGCTTTTGTTTTCTGGATTGGGGTTTGTGATGATGATGATCACGATTAAGGATTGTTGTTGTTTTTGGGTTTTTTGGGTGTTGAGTCTAGTTTCTTTGCAGGTTATCATGGTGGCGTGAGGTGGTTGATGCAATGGAAGTAGGGAAGAACTCGCGATTTTTGGTTGGTTCGAGGAAGAAGATGGTTTTGCGATGGTAGTGGTTGTGTGGCGGCACATGGAGGCTAGTGGTGGCGTTTTTCGGTGGCTGCCATAGACTGCTAGGGTTTCTGATTTGGGGAAAGGTTGAAAATGATGACATGACAGAATGTGGTGACAACTCAGCTTAATGTGATGACCCTACATCTACCACGTCAATTAATGATTTCACCTCACATTGACAACTCACCTTCATTTTAACAATTGCATTGATTTTGTACATTTAGGGATCCAATTGAGAAAAAAATAAGAAATGGATCTATTTGAAAAAACTTAAAAAACTTAACATAAATAGAGACTATCAGAATCATAAAACCTATAAATTATCTTACCTTAAATTTTTTAGATGACCATATAATATAAATTTTCTCTCATTCAATACTATAGCTATAATCTATAACCTTGTCACATTGTAGGTCAATTTCCACTAGTACAAAAAAAAAGGCTTTGATGTCTCGCATTCAACATCATAATATGAAAAAGTCAACGTAAAACATGATCGATGACATTTTTGTAAATAAATGTTAAATTTCAACGTTAGAATTTATATTTTCTGACATCATATGGTTAATTGATGTCGGAGTTCTCAATTTCTGACATCATATTAAGAAAAATTGATGAAAAATGTTTGGAGCAAAAGTGAAAATATGCTCACGTATGACATCAAATGTCCTAGTTTCAGACATCAAAAAGTTATAAAATGACGAAGTATTACTTTACAGACATTATATGTTAGTAAATTCATTAAAACTTTGCACGAAACCTTCTACTTTGCTCAAACTCAAACCTTTCAACTTTTGGTAACAAACACATGTAACGTTTCTTTCATTTTACATATAGGCACGTTCAATAACAACTTTATACATCATTTTCTTTTATTTCTACCAATTGATACAACTCCTGATATAACATTGGTGTTTTTTTATGTTTGACTCAACAACATTCACACTATAACAAAAGAAATTATTTTCTATTCCAATATAAAGTGTAAAATTTGTGACACAGATAAAGCAATGCAAAACCAGATTGAACATAGTAGAAGATGCCTTGAATGGAATCAATTAATATTCACATAAAGCAAGAGCCTATAGATAAAAAGAAAAAAGAAAAATAACTTGAAACCAATTTTATCCTTCATTTTATCTCTTTTTTCCAAATATAAAATACCAAAATATTATTTAAAAAATGAATTGTGAATCGATATAAGTGTTATAAAAAACATTTTTTAAAGAAAAATAGGTTGTAGTGATGAAGTTTAAAAGAAAAGTTGATGAAGAATTTAGTGTGTCAAGTTGTGGTGGTTTGTTAAAGGCAGCACGAGTAGTGTTCTACTTTTTAAGAAACTTTCTATAGCATGAAATTGACCAACTTTTGTATGAAGCTACAATACCCTTCAATTAACATGCTTCGGTCACTTCATCACCGCCCTTCTATCTAATACTATAATACAACAAAAACTTCAGCAAACTTCTCCATAAACAAATCATACATCACTAATAAGTGTTTGTTAAATTGTGTTTTGATTCTAAGTTTGTTTATTAATATCGTTAAGATTAATCACTTTTTTTTTGATGAAAATTCAAGTACGAGTCCAAGTCTTATATTCAATGATAGACTCATTAATTCGTTGTTTTAAGATTTTGAATAGGAGACAGTGTCAATCTTTTATATAATTAAACTCAAATTTAATTGATATTTGTATCTCTCCGATAAAAAAAACTTTAAAATAAGATAAAACTATTAAATATTATTTTAACAATGAATTTTATAAAATTGAACTAAATTCAAAATTATTTTAAAATTAAAAGGTTAAATGATAGAATATGTAAATTTTATACATAATAATTAATAAAGAATGATGGTTAGATTTATTAAATTTGCAATGGATGACTTGAATTGAATTTGATTAAATTAAAAGTCGAAATCAATTGAATTGTGTGGGGTTTAGATCATAGATTTGGAGATTGATTAAAAAGTGTAGTGATCTTTGATTGGCATGTAAGGTTAGGGTTTGGTTTAGATTAGGATTAGGTTAGGGTTAGGTCTGTGCGGCAAATAGGGATGTGTTAAGATGGGTTAGGCCCACATCGGATTTGTTTGTTTCTGGATTTTCTTTTGTCCACTCAAATCCGCGTAGATAGAAAGCAACTTCTATATACCTAGCATAGCTGTGATCACAAACCCAAATATTTCTCTTTATAAAAATATATCTATGTAATTATAATTAATATATTTTTAATATTAAATTTGTTTTTTTAAGTTAGATGTGGCTTTTTGATCGTATAAAGTAAAAATTCAAGATTTTAATATCGAAATTAAAATAGATGGGTATTTTTAAATATCACACAGTAACAGAAGATTTTGTGAAAAGAGAATTAAACAATTCAATTAAATTATTATATTGGAAAATGTTGTAAAGAGGAAGCAATCACCATCACATGATAATAAAATTAAGAAAATAATGTACTTTTAAGTTTATAGAGTCAAAGGTAGTTAGTATCTGTGTATTTTCTTATGGATAAAATTGATCTTCAAGTTTTGTTATAAAAAGTTTATAGTGAACACATGCTTGAAATTATAAAAAGTTTTGTTATATCAATAACTTGTCTTTAAATAAATGCCAAAGATTATTTTTTATATTATCATTCTATTTATTTAAAAATATGATGATTTCATATAATTATTAACAATGTAATGTGTTTAATTTTAATTTTTAGTGTCTTTCTTTTTTTCTTTCAATCTCTAAATTAAAAGTTGCATCTTTTAGTTTCAAATGTTAGAAAACAAAAAATATCGCCTTGTGTGTGATTGTTGATGTGACTCATAATACACACGTTAGCAATTATTTGTTTAACAAAAATAATGAAAAGATGTTTCAGTAAAAAAAAATAAAAAGTTTTTAGGACATTATTTTATTTACACTTAAACGTGGATATCATTAACCACGTGAAGTCAAGAAAAAAAAAGTTTTTAACAAAACAAAAAATTAAGAGAAATAATAATTTTTAATTTACAAAATCTAAAAATAACCAAATTTAAAATACTAAAAAACATTTTTAAACTATACAATTTGTTACTTATTTCAAATAGAAGAGAAACATTTAATCATAAATTAGGATTAAATATATTTTTAATTTCTAAATTATCACTCTTTCCTAAATTAAACTTTTAGAAAGTTACATATTTAGTTTTCATAATTAACATTGTTAGTTTTTTTTAACATGGCAAAAAGTGTGTCACTTTTCATATATTATATTCTTAGGTCAACAAGATAGTTTGGTAACAAACGGTATGTCACGCCTCCAATCTGGTAAAGCTGGTAAGACACGTGTATTGTGTCTCCAAGTTGATAATACATCCAGATAGTTTTAGGTTAGGAAGACATCCAAAGAGCTTGATGTGAAGTCCAAATAGTTGGTGAAGGTGAATAGATAGCTCGATTGAAAGTTTTGATAGCTCTAATCAATTGCATGGAGAACTCACATAACTCTGTGGAAAGTCTAGATAACTTGATAAGGTGTATCGAGAACTTAGATAGTTTGATGGACATTTCAGATAGCTCGGATAACACCTTACCCAACTCTCTAGACTTCTGACCGAGTTATCTGAGTTCTTCATGCACCTTATCAGACTATCCTAATGCCTTATCGAGCTATTTGAGTTCTCCATGCACATTATTAAGCTATCTGAACTTCGTACTGAGTTATGTAAATGTCTTACCGACCTAAAAAACAGTACACGTGTCTTGTCAACTTTACCAACTGAGAACGTGACACACCATTTACCAACGAACTATCTTGTCGACCTAGAAACACAATACATATGCTTTTTAAAAAAAGTGAATGAAAATAAAATAAAATTTTGAAAGAGAGAAAAAAACATGTAATAGTTTAAAGACTTAAAAACATATTTAATCAAAGTTGTTTTGCACATATTTTCATATTGGTGTGTTTTTTTTTTCATAAACTATTATTTACAAATGATAGATATTTGAGGGAAGTTTCTCGTCTATAAACTATATAAAGAAAAAACATTTATTTATAGCATATGAATGAATTACTCAAAGATTTCTTAAATAAACAGCAATGAAATTCATACGATACAATTCAAAGAGTCATCTCTTTTGTATCAATGATCACCATAGTTAAAAACTCAGCAGCACATTCCAAAATCACTCACTTAAATTAATGACCAAAAACTTATGATTATAATTCCCAATAATTTCAATAACGTGAGTCATCATCTCATTTCATTCATTTGTGTATGGAAATCTTTGAAGACAGTAAAGTCCCACTGAACAGAAACATATCAGAAACACCAAACTCGATTTCAATATGATCATCAATTTGATTTTGGTCAACTATATGCAATTTGCACACCACCGTTCATATCATCCTACAGTATAGTATTTTCTATACTTTAATAACATGGCACAAGTATTGGTCACGTGTACCAGGTGGACCAACCAGAACACAACATTTCAGATAGTTAACTTTGAAAAAGACAAAAGCAACAGAGAATCCGATGCTAACGGTTGATTTCTGTTGGATATTCTCCAACTTCAACGTTAACCAGCTACACTCTTTTCTCCTTCACGGTTTCATAACCATCATAATCTTTATATATATATATATATATATATATATATATATATATATACATACATATAAATGTACCATTGAAGATCTAACATGGAATCTTAAAGAAACGCAGAGTTATTGCCTCTGCCTCTTGGAACTCTAAACTGACACACACACTTAATAGTATTATAGTGAAAGATAGCCAACAAAGAAAGCTAACCCCTTTTTTCATTGGACTCAATAGGTACTTGTTTCTTTTTTATTCCTTATCATTTCTTCTCCTTGGAAACTGAAAATCTCATCCATTTTTCTGAAGGGTCTTTTTGTGTTGCAAAAGGGTTTGCAGAGATCAATCTTTTGTGTAATATGTCTTTTTTACGTTGTGTATGGTGGGTGGAATAGAGATGGAAACTGAAGTCTGTTTCTGGTTTTGGTTGCAGTAAGCCAACACAGATGCCGTTGAATATATTTCATGACAGAGATGGATTGCCAAGGATTATATTGACTGAGCCAAAAGGTTCATCAGCTGAGGTTGGTTTCATCTTTTGTGTTTCTGTTGAAAATATGATCTAAAGGGTCTATTTTGATGCCAACATCTTTGATTTTTTTAGTACAGATTCTTGTTTAGGCAATGCTACGATCCTTGTCAGTTGAGTAAATCGTAAAATGATATTCAACACTGATGGACCAATATCAATATAGTTTTAAAATAAACCAGCCATGGTTTGAAAATATTGATCTTATATGGAAGTGGTAATTTCACTTAACATTTCATAACTGTTTGAAGTATATTATTTCAGGTGCTTCTGTATGGAGGGCAGATTGTTTCATGGAAGAATCACAGGAAGGAAGAACTTCTGTTTATGAGCAGTAAGGTAATAAATAGTATTATATATTTATAATAAGCACTACAATGAATCTATTTTATATATTAGTGCTTGAAGTTGAATCCATGTTTCTCTATTTTATTGCCAGTCTTGAATCTTGTTTGAAGATCAAGTTTCTTCTTAATTCTCACTACTGTCTTTTGCTGAATTTTACATGAAATTCCTCACAAGAAAATAAGGATGTGAGAAAGAGTTTCATGCATTCTTTTGAATGGTGTTATGCATTGTTAAAGCCGTTTATGGTGATTTTTTTACTGAACAGGCTAACTGGAAACAGCATAAAGCAATCAGGGGAGGAATATCAGCTTGCTTTGCAAGGGTTAGTCTCAAAAGAAATCAATGGTGAAAACATATTTGATTTTTGTTGCTGAATTCAATGCTATTTCTGTTTCAGTTTGGTGATCTTGGTTCACTTGAACAACATGGATTTGCAAGAAACAGGATGTGGTCATTGGATAGGGATCCTTCACCTCTTCCTCCTCCCTTAGACAATCACTCATCTGTGGATCTAATATTGAAGTCAACAAAAGTTGATTTAAAGACACCCCACAGGTACATATATATGTATGGATTCAATCAAACTGTGTTTGTACTCTTAAAAAAAATGAAGTATTGCTGAATGGAACCAGCAAAAATGTCTAACTTGTATGGCTGCTTCTGCAGTTTTGAGTTTCGGCTTCGTATCTCTCTCAGTGCTGACAAGCTAATTCTGATTCCAAGAGTTAGAAACACAGATAACAAAGCCTTTTCTTTCTCCTTTGCACTACGCAACTATTTATCTGGATCAGATATTAGGTGTGCATCTTACATATATATTAAATGCTTGCTTTGTTCTAATATGATGCCTAGATAGATTGTTCCAATTCATCATATCTTGCTTAACTATGATTCTATAAGAGAGGTTCGATGAATTTGCAGTGAAGTGCGTATTGAGGGATTGGAAACACTTGATTACTTTGACAATCTGATGAAGAGATCACGGTTCACAGAACAGGCAGATGCACTTACATTTGATGGTGAGGTATAATTTCATCTTCTACTCATAAGTTTTCTCATTTTTGGAATATTTGTAATAGATACCTAATCATGTTTTCTTTAAGAGGTCTCTAAGAACAAGTGTGGTTATCTTTGTAGATTGATAGAGTGTACTTGCACAGTCCAAATAAAATTGCCATCATAGACCATGAGAAGAAAAGAACTTTTGTACTCCAGAAGAAAGGAATGCCAGATGCAGGTAGTTATAAGTAGTTATGGAATAAAACTTTTGCATGGCATTGTATGTATCTATTTAGCATTCACATTTACATTTGATGCAAATAAGCAAATAAGTCAGTATTTCTGATCTGTTGTGATTATGAGAGTGCAGTAGTGTGGAATCCCTGGGCTAAGAAGGCCAAGGCAAACCCTGATTTGGGAGATGATGATTACAAGATCATGATATGTGTGAGTTCTGCAGCTATTGAAACCCCTCTTTTCTTGAAGCCCTCAGAAGAGTGGATGGGATATCAGGAACTCTCTACTGTTTCATCAAGCTATTGCAGTGGACAATTGGATCCTCGCAAGGTTCTGTATGGCTTTCATTGACTTTGTCGATGCACTCATCATGGAGATTATCTTGAGCAATGACAAGACTGCATAGATACAACTTTTTGTTGAAAATCCTTGTCAAGACAATCTACTGCTAGATGCATTTCAATGTAGGCCATTACCATGCCCAGAGTTCACGATCAACCTTCCTGACTTTCTCGGCCATCACTGAACTTTATGAAAAAGGAAGATGGAACTTTTGTTTGGAGAATCTATAAATTTTAATGCCCTGTGATTATGAACATATTGTTGTATTGTATTACTTCATCTCTCCATGTATACACTGATAAGATCTAGTAGTTCGGAGGCAAACGTATTCTAAAATATGATGGAGTTGCTGATATATTGTCAATAAGCTTTCAGCGTAAAATGGACTACAATCGCACAGAAAAACAGTTAATTTTTAGGGTTTGGAAGTTGCTATAAAAGAATTATGATATCCCAGTTGAGTTTTTTTGTGCTTGGAACTATTTCTTGGGAAACATTCTACAGAAGTTATATAATTTTAGAAAATAATTTTGGCGTACATTGTACTTTCTAAGAACATACAAACTGTACTACAGAATCCTCATCCAACTATATTAGAAGATTACAAATATTGTCCTCCAAATTATTTCTCACAAATTGAATACGTTTACACTGTAAAAGAGAGTAAAGAAAACGAAGAGACAATTTAATCACCCCTGAATATCGCAAAATAAACCAGCAAGAAACAGGTCCTCGACGAATCATAATTTAAAATCCAACTATGGAATATAAAATGTATTCAACATATTTTGAGTTAGACTGTACAATTCAACATAAAATGTATGAACTGAGGCAGAGATAAAAGTGTATTATTCATCGTCTTCCTCGTCGTCATCGCCAGCAGCCCCTGCTTCATCTCCAATGCCTTCAAGTAGTTTGTCAACATCCTCACCCAACTCCAACAATCTTGCACTAAGTTTGTCTACCTTGCTTTGTTCTTGCCCGAGGCATACAAGCAGATCATTCAGTTCAGCCTCGCTTTCCTTCTGAGCTTCTTCCCTAGCCTCAGATTTTATTGCTTCCACATCTGGGAATGTTGAATGCCCTTCTCTCTTCAGTGTTTTCACCTCATTCTCCAATTGCAAGTTAGCCTGCTCAAGACTATTGTAGGCATCGGACAGACTCCTTAGATCGGCTTCTGTCTTTCCCGCTAAATTCCGATACATCATTGCCTCTGATTCAACTTTGGCCCTTTCTTCCTTGAGCTTCTCCAATCTTTGAGATGCTTCTTGGAGATCTCTACGGAGTGTCTCTATTTGGATTCTGTCTGAGCCCCCACTCCCCTTTTGCTCAGGCTGCAAAGTACTGCCTGTCTTAGTCAGGTCCTCAGCCAGAGTAGCATTTCGAAGAACAAGATCCTGGGATGATGACATAAAAAACTAATCACCAATCAGATACATATAGAGGCAAGTGTTTTGCCTCCTGCATCCTACATACTTCCGATTGTAATGAGATCTCACTCTTATTCAACACAGGAACATGTCAAAGTAATCATTATTAACACACCAAGTTACTATCAGTCCGTAATAATGGACTAATGTGAAAACCATCACAAAACTTGACAAGCTGGAAGAACTCAAAGATGTAAGCTGGCTCCAGTATATAGTAGTAAACACATAACAAGAATGTTCTTGGTATTATTATCATGTGCATACCATTTAAAACTAATTCCAGAATCTCAATTTAGCAAATGGAATATGAAGGTATATTTTAGTACATTCAACCTGCACCTTCCTAATTGAAGTCAGGTAGCGTACCTAAAAAAAGCAGATTCATGACTCACCTGTATCTCAGAGCACTGTTTCTCAACAAAAGACTTCAGCCGCTTTATGTACTCAGCATCACTTTCATCGCTTCTCTGCTCTAATTCTGCTGGCACTACTGCCACCTTCATTTTTGGACGACTAAAAACCTCCACAATCTGTTCTCTAATATCTGCTTCTAAACTTTTGACAAGGTTCACAAAGTTGGAATCCAAGATTGAAGACAGAATTGGATGGTCCAGATTTTTCTTTTCTGACAAATCATTGTCATCTACATCTTCAATATCTACCATGCTAGATGTTGAAGATCTAGTAAATGATTGGTAGGTCAGGGATGACTTCACACTGACAAAAATTGAACTTTTCTGCATCTCGTCAAATTTTAAAAAGTATGAACTAAGCCCAATTTTCTGACTTATTGCATCAACAATGGCAAATGCATCTTTTCCACTGTCGGTGGATTTGTTATATATCACGCATTCACCCAGGACTACGGCTGCAAAACCCCTTATACACACTGTTTCAGACAAATTTGATACCAGCTCAAGAAGATAAGTAAGGTGGGGGCGTGCATCTAGGAAGCATTGCACTGCACTGGGGCAATCTGCTAGCCAGGTAATCAGTAATTTCAAGATAATGGCCTGAACATAAGAATTTTCTGATGTACTAAACTTCCCAACTTGAGATTTCATAGAAGAAGCAATAGCCAAATATTTCACCATTCGATGCATTAGCGGCTCTTGAGCTCCTAAAGATTGCATGGGTGCTGCCTCAATTTCAATTTGTAAAACCTGCAACTTCTCTTGTAAGATTTCTCAAAACATTCTTTTTAAATCTCACTTCATACATACACAAATCTAGAAAAACCAACATCTATAGCACAAACAAACTTCTTAATAACAAATTGTACATGCATAAAAAGCATTTACAAGTTGAATTTATGCATTCCACAATCTACCTATTGCTATATGCTAAAGAATGAAACATGTTAATTTCTCAATTTTGAATAAGCTATTGCATGTCAAATAGATTATCAACTTTGAACACTTACAGTTTAGTTTATTAGTACAATTCCTTTTACTCTTTAGTCATCTAATCTTGTTAAAGGGTATAATGATAACTTCTCTCTTCAAATTTAGTCCTGAATACAGAACAATTTACCAACTTCAATATTTAAAGAGGTGGAGGCAAGAATAGGATCTCTGACTTAGATAATTTTATCCTCTCTTTTCAATGAGTAAAAGCAAACTTTTGGTGGTTGGGGGGAACTTAAAGTTAAAGGATAGCCGAAAAATAAGCGAGTGCACCAAATGAATAGACAATATCCTATGGTGGATCTCCTATCAATGGGGCAATCTACTCAATTTGCATCACAATACCCAAGTATTAGAATATTTCCATTGTCCTCATACAACAATCCCTTTCCAAGAGCCTTTTTGACATATTTGAAAATGTGAAGCACAATTCAATGGACAATATCCTATGGTGGATCTCCTATCAATGTTATTCTTTATGATGATTTCTTCAGCTATATAACTCATTATTTATGCATAAAGATTAAACCCCGATGGACTGAAGTCTTCAACTCTGACAGAACAAGCAGCAAAATATAGCTCAAAATACATTAAGTGGGAAATATTGGCATACCCTTTCCTTGCATTGGAGATGGTCCTTCAATATATGAGATAAAACACTAGCAGCTCGGCAAGAAATCTACAGTTTTAATACAATGTCAGATAATTATCATGGTTAAATGTCACAAAAACTTCCTTCCATGGTACAAATAAAAAGCCATAGCTTATTAGAATTTCCACCCCATGGAATTAGCACGCAAGGCAAAATATAATTTGAAATAGAGATATTTCAAATAGGTAGTCACATACATATCACATACCTCAAGATCACCATTTTCACCCAAAGTAAGACCGTGTAATAGCATGCTGAAAAGGAACAGTCAACAATCTTTAAGCTGATTGAAGATAGCACATTATCAAAAGGCAAGGGAGTCATTAATGCACCACCAATAAAACAAACCTGCCAAAAGACATACTGACATCCTCCTCAAGGAATGCATGGTTCATTGAATATGGCTGTGGAATTAATGTAGATGCCAGCATTGATTGACCATCCGCATTTTTCTATTTTAGATAAGGTTAATCAAGGGAGGAGCAGAAACCATAAGTATGTAGTGAAAAGCATTTTCAGTCAAAATTTATTAACTGGGGTGTGGTGACGAGGAATTTTTTATGCCATAAATCAATAAAGAAATATGCACAACCAACCTCACAAAAGCTTTTTAAAATATAATCAGCAGCTATGAATTCTTGCATATTAGAAGTTCTCAAAAGGATTCTAAGTATAGAGTTCAGAGCAGGTTCAACTTGGGGCTCCTCTCCAAGAACTTTGCCAGCAAGAAGATCGAGATTCTTTGAATCTCCAACAATCAAATCACCAATGCATTGCATTGCCTGACAAAGATAGCAGTATAAAACCAAGCATCCTTTGTACTTCTTCAAACAGAAAAAATTCTCATAAACTAAGAATTTCAAGAACAAAAAGAATAGCAATGCCACAATTAAAATGGAAATGGAACAACTACTAAAACAAAAAAGAAAATGTTCTTTTAACTATATGTGAGTCAAAAGTCAGGTGGATGCATCATGCATGGACCGATTAGTAACAATCTGCAACTGATTCCTTGCCAAGACTAGCTTTTTACTTAATTTTACAAATGTCTGTTGAATAACAACTTCTATGCCAAATACAAGCATAATATCACTTTCTCATTACTTATAACATCTAATCGATATAGAAGCACATCTAGATGTCACAAGTAATGTAAGGAATGAAAGATAATGAAAGCATGAAGGGAAATTCCAGTTTCTGTTTGTGTATTATTTACCACAGCTTTTTTATGTTAGAAATAAAAACATCAAAGCATTGTATGTGAGAAAGGCAAGTTATCTTACCGCACAGCGAATAGCAACAGGTACCCATTGGCTTTCAACACCTAATATTAACAAATGTTCCAATACTTTTTTCTACAACAAATCAACAAAAACTGCAGAATAAGATCACCAGATTGCTATTTTATGCAAGCATCACAAGACTAAGTTCACGACAAACCTGAACCAGAGTAGTTTTATTTGCCTGTTTATTCATATCTTTCCCGGGATCAGACTCAGAACCTCCCTTTAGTAACAATTTAATGGTTTCTAATGCACTTAGTAGATTGATTGTCTACTGGCATGGTATTTATAAGAAAGAGTTAGCTATAAGGGTTCACCAACAGCATGAACTAAAGTGAAAAATTGAAAGAATCTAACCTTTTGTTGATTAAAAGTGAAACTACTTCCTCTCAGCTTCAAAATCAATACCAACGAGTCAAGTCCTACAGTCTCTCTTAGTAGCACCTGAACCATACATAGTTGAAATTAGAACCAGGTTTAGCACTGGATAAACACAGTAGAACGAACAAACCTGATTAGATGAATTGCTACGTAGCAAATTGTTCAACAATTCAAGACAATCCTGCAAAGAAACCTAAGAATAAATATCTAGACCAAAAGCAATATAAAGCTTAACCATGCTCAAAATATATTACATGAATAAGAATTATATTTAGATAAAAAAAATCTTTGGTCAAAATTGCAAGGGAATTTCAGTGCCTTGTACAAACAACACAAGATGACAAATAAGACAATTTTGACTACATTTTGGTTTTGCCTCTTTTGTTTATTTCATGTTTTAATTTACCATATCTAAATCTGAAAATGTAATCAAGTGATGGAAACCACAAACAATCCATAAAAATTATTATTGGCTGTGGCATTCAAACACTATTGTATAAAATCCCACATTGACTAGATATATAGCAAAACTGTAGTTTGTAAGTGTATGCAAACTTCATTTTACAAACTAATTTTGTAAGATTGAGTTTAAATTAAAATTGAAATTCTAAGATGGTATAAGTTTATCTAAACAAGATTTGTTTGGCCTATCGTGTCACCCATTATCAAATCGCTATGGGATCACCTACAAATATCTAATGCTAAAGATGTTCAATCCTTGGATTAAGAGAGTGTTAAGATCTCGCATTAACTAAGGAAATAGTCAAATTATAGTATATAAGTGAGACAAAATCTCACCTTACAAGCTAGCTTTATGAGATTTAGTTAGGATTATAGTCCACCTTCTAAGAACTATTGACTCAATATTTAGAAGCAGGAGCATGTATACTTACTTGCTTTTTATATTTATTTAAAAAAGGACTTTACCAAAAGAAAAATACAAGTGCATGTTCAATAATCATGCATTAATATCATACATCATGTAGGTCATACAGCAAGTTAAATAAAGTACCATCAAATTAATCATTTATCACCTGTACTACAACCCCACCATCTGAATTTCCCTCCTCTCTTATGATACCAAAAATCTTCTCAAATGCACCTTCAAAGACGACAATCTTTTGAATCTCCTATAATCATTAAATTTATTTAGATGACACGTCAACTATTCAATAAGAAACAAGTTTTAAAAGGAAAAAAATTTGAAATGGGTAAAAAGTTACCTCAGCTTCGCGGGTCAGATGAGTGAGAAGCAATAATGCCTCGTTCCTTATTACCTGGAAGGTAAACCTTGATCATTTTCCCAGTATAAACAATAGTCCCAAGCATCAATATTCTCAAACAGAATTAATATTTATCGGGCTTTCTCTTATAAGAAAAGAGTAGCGAACAAAACTTATCAGATGATTTCCAGCAGTACATATTGAGAATTTAAGCGAACAATCAATTAATTATCAGTGAATTTGTTAAACAAACATATTTAGTGCAGACATATGACAAAAAACAACAATTAAGTCAGAAAAGGATACTAAAATTATTAGAACTTTAAAGTCTTGTACCTCACGATCCATAAGCATGTCCATTAGTCGAGTTATACCACGAGGGATGGTCAATATTGCTTCCTGTAACCTGAAGAGGAAGCCAGCAAGGATGCAGTGAGCTAGATGACTTATCAATTCTTTGAAATTAAACCAAAATGGAAGCTACAAAGCCAATACCTCTGTGGAGAATTGGTGAGAAGGGCAGTCAAAATTTGTAGAGTGTAATACCGGACATAGAAATCATCTTCTTCCTATCAAGGTACACCCAAAAGGAAAAATAACTAAGAAAACATTTCAATTTATATACATACATCCAAATATCAAGGAAACTTTCAGTGATATAACTGAGAATACATCCCTTGATTCTAGAAAAGAAATCCTTACCAACAAACTTAAGAGAAGAGAGATACAGTCTGCTTCTCTAGAAAGTAAATCAGTGTTCATCAAAGCTGGCTGAACTTCATTACTTGATCCTTTTGCATGATTAATAGGCGTCAATGCACTAACAAGAGTTTCCAGGGCACCACGAACCTGTTGGAATACACTTTCCAATTAACACATTGTTCGGACTTGATATATTAAAGCAAATGCTACAAATCTAAAGGGAAAAAATCGGTCAAAATTGAAGGACCGATAGAGAAACAAGGGACGGTAGCAAGAGTAACAATCTTGATTCAATAACCAGAATTAAGAACCTTCACAATCTAACTAAACTGTGTCCATCATGAATGAGATTAGCAGAGCCAGTACATGATACCACAACAGAGTAAGTTTACTATTCGAGCACTGCATTAGCAATATATATATATATATATAAAATCCAAGAAAAAAGCAATAGATGCTAAAGCTCAAGAGAACATCAATAAATTTCAGAACATGATTCATAGAAGTTTTCCACAATTCAGGTGAGTGAAGATATTCTACGCTAAACACAAAAAGTATGAGCTAGAAAATTCCTTTACATATGACAGATGAATCTTACATTTGATCATAATTCAAATTTGGTACATAGAAACATAGTCCTAAAGTAAAGACTTGAGAGTATAATAATTGAACAGTTGAATAACAAGATCACACTTTCACTTTTATAGTTTTTTTTTTTTTCCATATTGTCTTCCTTACAAAATGAACTTCATGATCTGGATCCTTTAGTGCCAAAAAGAAACAGAAAAAACAATAGACAGTAGACATGATAAGAAAGAAGTTGTGTCACC
Source organism: Vigna reflexopilosa (assembly GCA_027742785.1). Taxonomy (NCBI): domain Eukaryota; kingdom Viridiplantae; phylum Streptophyta; class Magnoliopsida; order Fabales; family Fabaceae; genus Vigna; species Vigna reflexopilosa. The sequence continues at coordinate 433,260 of CM050928.1, read as the reverse complement.
ATCTCAACATCATCACGTTCTTCCTTTAAGACACTTAGCATTATAGGAAAGCCTGCAAATATATCAAACCTATTAAACCAGAGGAGAGGGTGAAAAACCTAAAACTGGTTGACATATAGGACGTACCCATTGCCCCAAATGCTAACTGGAAAGCTTCATTTTCTAAGACAACACCCTGAAGCTCAGCAATAGCATTTCTTCTGTCTTCTGGTAATTTACCATTGCTTATCCGGTCAAGCAAGCGCTCAACATATCTATTCAAATAAGACAAAGAAAATGTATGACACTAAGTATAAGGCACTCCGAATAATAGTAAGATCAAAAACAGGTTCAAATGATATTCCACACTATGATAATTGAAAACTATAAAATGAATTAAAGAAACAAAGTTTGTTATTTTAAATAGTCAGAAATGATATATTTAACCTAAAGCAAACTAAAGGGAAGGCAGCAGATACAGGTAAACTAGCAAAGAATTTTAATTTCAACAAACAATGATGTAGATCATCCAGCAAGAATCAATGATATATATCTGAAAAAACGTCTATAACCCAATCAGTTAAACAACTACAGTCATAAAAAAAAAATTATGAAAAAGGTGAATATTCTTCAGGACCCCTTACTCAGCAGAAGTCAGTTACTAGTAGACACGGGAACCGATCAACCAAAAGAACATAATGTTTGCGGAAAATCCCCAATTACATTTGTTCAAGAACGCCGCAAGAAACAGACATGCACAGCTGTGCATAACACAGCAAAACAGTTTTTAGAACATTTACAGAAAAAATATAAAAAATACCTATCTTCGTTTGAAGAATTCTCGTTCCCAACAAGAAGCCCAACAACCCCCTGCACAATAATTACCAAATTCATTAATGTCTAAACAGAGATAAATCACCATGAGCTCGGGTTGCACGCTGTCGTTATATCGAACTATAAAATTTCTAAGTTCAAAAGACTACTCAAGATCAAATCATACCTTATAACCAGACATTAAATCCATCCTCATAGATCACAGAATGTCGCAGAATCCTTAAAGCAAAAACACATTTAAAAAGCAACAAACCTAATTCAATTCACAGTGATCACAATGGAAAACAATTGCATCATTGAGAACCCTAAAAGTAATAGTGAGAGAAGAAATGTACCGAAGCTAAGAATTGGTGATTTGTTTTGACGCAATTCAACTTCAAAGACACGTTACACACGAGGATGCAGATTTCGTATTTTGTATTTTTATTTTTTTGTCTATTTTTGGTTTAGATTTCATTATGGGCTGTTTCTGGAAAATAAATCCACAGACTTGCTGTAACATGAATGATGGGAAATTTCTTTCTGCACCGCCATTACTCCATTCACATGTTTATGTTGGTGATTAAATATAAGAGTAGTTTGTTATACCACATAAATATGTATACTTCTTGACAAACATTAACAAATATCCATTTCATCCTTAATTATTGAAAAATCTTCTTCCTTTATATTAAAAATGTATCAATTTATATATTTGACTAAGGAAATGTTTATAAATTATTTATATAGTCTAAGGTTTAATTATATTCTTAGGCTTATTTATTTATTTATTTATTTTGACCTCATTATTAATAACAAGTAAAAACACATACATATCTATATGAATATGTATCCACTTTTGATCATAATTGTTATAATAAAAAATATTATTTTTAAAAATATATTTATAAGAAATAATTAAAAATAAATCATTTTTATAACTTTTTATAAGTAATTACTTGAATTTAAAAATATATTTATAAATGTAAAGATTTAGAAAACTGATAAAAGTGTTTATCATAATTATTATAATAAAAAATATTATTAGATTTTAAAAATATATTTATAAGAAATAATTAAAAATAAATCATTTTTATAATTTTTTATAAGTAATTACTTGAATTTAAAAAATATATTTCTAAATGTAAAGATTTAGAAAACAACTAAAGCATAAAAGTGGTCTTATGGAGTTTGATTATTTTATTAACCATTTGAGCCAAATGTGCAAGCTAAAGTGTTATTCCTTGTTACACTACTCTAAGATTGTCAAGCACACGGGATTTTCCAATGTGTTTTGTCCTCACTCGTACACTTTCCAAAAAAACATGCCAGAAGGTCACTCATCCCTAAACTACTTCAGGCTAAGCATGCTTAACCATAGAGTTCTTATGAGTTAGGCTACCGAAAAACAAATGTATTTTGTTGATATGAGTAGCAAAATCAATTCCTTTAAGCTATCCTTCAACTGTATAGTTACATACCTGTATAGTCTCTAGATCCCTCTCATTCCGGTGTATGTTCGATTCGTCCATGTGTCCCTTCCACTGAAAGCCTGCCAGGAACTCACTATGTGCCTCTCGCACGCAATCAGTCCCTGCCCTGTCAGTGCCCGGATGTCACATTGATGATCTCCCTTAAGCAAAAATATCCCATTGTTGAGCGCTAGTTTGATAATTTTTCCAAGAAACTATCTACTTGACTAGCGTTAGGTACCTTTTATGTCTATTGGGCAATGTGTGTTGGAATGTTTATAATTATTTAAGGTGTAATATTGTGAAAACAAAGATGACAATGTTATAGATGAATTATGTGTAATATGATGATGTAAGGGAATGTATGGTTTGAAAGATGATTAAAATTGTATACATTGTATTAGTAGGGTGTTCTAAAGGAGGAATGTTATATTAGTTAATATAGTGTTATGCATTGAATATAGATTTATATGTGAAGTTATTTTAGTTCTACTAAACTCAGAGTCATATAGAGATTGAAATTTGGATGATGAAAGTTGGAGGAGGTTCCTATAGCAAGATTTGGAGCAAGGGAGTCGTTTTTAAGCGATGCTATAAGTGAATTTATATTATCATTAGCAATTAAGACTGGATAAATTTGGGTGGTTCCTAATATTTTATTTCATGATTACTAACAAATGTATGACTTCGCAAGTATTTGATTCAATGTATAAATAATCCAAAAATTGAGTTTACTATAATAATGTATTGATTTTGAATGAGAACGTATGAATATTGTGAGTGTTATTACATTTTATGTGTTTCAAATTATAGATTTTTATTGCCTTAAATTATCATTAGCTTATCATTTCTTTTATGATTGATTTTGTGTTTATTTTTTTTCAATTCCTTATTATAATATGTGCATATGAGACTCTAGATGACACAAAGAATAAACACTATGAAAGTTGGTTGAAGTCCGAAGCCAAAATTAATATATACTTACGTATAAAAGACATATTATACATTTTTAAAAATTAAAATATTTAATTAAACATTAAAAGAGTAACTTTAATACATTTTTTTTAAATTAAAAGACTCGATTAAATATTTTATTTGTAATGGAAGTAAATTAAATAAACTTTAAAGTTGAAATCGTAGTTACCAACTTAGATGTTTTAAACTAGGCTGGTCATATATATCTGTCAACTGAACTTATAATTAATTATCTTCGATGAAAGAGATTCCTAATAATACAACTGAGAGAAAATTACTTTATCTTAAAAACAAACAAACTTGGTTTAAGTAACTATAACTATCTAGTTATTAAAAAAAATAAGAAAAATTACTGCTTTCAATTAATATGCATATAAAACCTCCAAATACTTGAATGCAATGAATTACTAAACGTTACAAAAATTTTCCTTGATAAACATGAAATGAAAAATAATAAAAAATTAAAAATATTTTTTTTTTGGGAGGTAAAAGATTTAGAAATGTGTCTCTAAGGTTGTATAACGTTAATAAAAACTCAATTTGAAAAAAATATAAAAAAATGTAGGTGTTCAAAGCTATTAACTTGAGAAACTTGATATTAATAACTTATTTATGTTTTCAATCAATAAAAATTCAAGTAAATTTGACTTTGATTCCTCAACTTCTTTTAAGAAATATTAAACCCTCTAGTTAATAAAAAAACGTTTCTAGTCTTTAAATATTCAATCTGAAAACTAATATTATATATATATTATATATATATATATATATTAATCCTAAACAATAAATAGAAATGATAAAATATTTTCTTTTAATTTAGAGATATTTTTTTATATTTTAAATTGGGACATCAAAAAGTAAGTTTATCCCAAATATGAAGAATTGAAAATATAATTTAGTCAATATAAAATTAAAGACAATTTTCAAATATCTTATTATATTATTTTACTAGGAAGAGGCAAGTTAATCAATATTTATTTATATTGCTATTTATATGTTCTTAAAGTTGAAGGGGGTAGTTTTGTGTGAAGTTTCTCTTTATGTTCTTACAATTAGAGATTTTCAATAACTTTACCCAAAGAGAAAATGTGGCCATAAGTATGGTAAAAAGGGTGCAATAAACAAATAGTTACAATTCCAAGAGAAAATAACAAATCTTTTGGAACATAAAAGAAAAAAGTTACAATTTTGCATGAATGTTGGGTGAAGGAGAAAGTAAAAAAGTTGGCTTTAAAACTAAAGGAATTGGGAAAGGACAAAGAAGAAAAACACAATTTCATTGTACCAATGTAATTTATTTATGATCAAACATTTTCTCTCATCTTTTCAACTCATCTAAATGGGAAGAACTTTTGAATTGTTCAAAGGGCATGAAAGGGAAGTTATCCCAAAGGTTGAAATTTCCAAGGGAATGTTTATTAGGTTTGCCTCTTTCCTCTTTAGAAAGGCATTTCTATCAATTATTTTTTATTTTCAACTCTATTAACACAAAGGTAAAAAAAAAAGAAAAATAAAATTTTACAAAATTATATTTTTACTATTCCATTTTCTTACACTTTGATAAATCTTGATTTGGTAATGAGATGAACTTATCTTTTTAAATAAAAAATACTTTTTCATATTAAATATATGTATAAATACTCTTTTGTATTAGTTTTTTCCTCAACAAATTACTTTAAAAAAAATCATACATACCACCAATGTGTGTGAGATATATAATTACTCACATGTCGTTTTTAGCATTATCCTTGTTGCGTTAAAGGGAAAAAATATCTCCATTTTTTAAATGATTATATTTTTTAGTAATTTTAATTTAAATATAAGTTTTTTTTTTAAATAAAAAGGAAGCATTGATTTTTCTAAAAGAATAAAAATGAAAGAAACGAAAACGACCTAGAATAAGTGTCTATTTATTTTTGTGCTTTCAAGCAAGTGATGACCTTAAAATAGTACTGTATATAAATATAAATCATATATGTTAATATTAAAGTTTAATTTATAAACCCTATGATAATCCAAATCATTTTTTTTATTTTAATTATTTTTCATATACTTTAAAATTAAATATTTATAATTTTACATTTTACGATAAACGAACAACAATGACAAGTTGTCAAAAAAATTGGACCCAGTGAGTCCCTTTCCTTCCTCCATTCATGGAACGATAAAAAAATAAATAAATAAATAACAAACAGTAATTTGATTTTTTTTGTAATTTCACTCACAAAATTTTAAAAAAATCTAAACTTTTGGTCTAGTATGAAAATGTTCATATTAATTATTTTTTTTATAATATATTAGGTTAACAAATTATATGCAAAAACTTAATTTTATATTTGAAGACTAAAATGATGATATGTTTGTTCGTAATAATCGTTTAAGGTATTTCGACTCAAATTAAGAAAACCATTTATTTATTTATTTTCATTTTTAATATAATTTTAAGATTTTTTTTCTATTTTCTTATTTTCAACGTGTATTTATATGTTTTTATATTTTCTTTGTTAAATTAAAAACGTAATTGAAAAATAATTAAACCATCTTAAAATTTGAAAAAATAACAGACAAAAATATACATACTTTTATTGAGAAAAATAAACATGAAAAGGAAAAGAGGAGTGATATAAATGAAAAGATTGAAAGTCAGAAAGAAATTAAAAATTTAATTAAAAAAGGCAAGAAAATAAATAAATAAAAGAAATCGGTTATGAGAAAATGAATTGAAAATAAATAAAAGAAAAAATGGGTAGAGAAATAAAATAAATAGAAAAGAAAAAGAAAACGGCTATGCTATAAATGTAACTGACGTTACACAGTACGGTGTTTGTGAGGCTGGGGGAGACTCAGAGTCACACAAAAACAACATACTTCAGCCACGAAGGCCTCAAACATTGTATTCTACCCTGCAGATTCTGCTTTTTGTGTTGTTCTTCTTCTTTTTCTTTTTTAATTAACCATGTCTGAAGGCTATTACAATTCCAAGAAGAGTGATGACATATGTGGGGATGTTTGTAGCCAGGTACTTGCATTTTCTCTCTCTTTCTTCCCACTTTCAGTTTTGGAATGAAAATCGTCACTTCAGATTCTCTTCTCATGTCAATACTAAAAGGGAAACTTCAAACATGCTGCCTTTCATGTATCCTATTTTTTATGTTTAAAAATTAATGAAATTTGGACTCCTGTGCCTTTTGTTTTTCCTTCTGAATCAAAAAGCTTAATTTTTTGGGTAAATTTTCAGTGTTTCATTCACTTTATTCCACCGTGTTACCCTTTATGTCTGTTTAGATTGGTTATTGAACATGCAATTTCTCTTTGGTTGTCCAGTTTTTGAAGTTTCAAGTGTGGGTTTTTCTTGGTCCTGCATTCTTTTGAATCATGGATTCAGTTCAATTTTGAGTTTTTGGAATTGGATCTTTCGCCCTTTTCAAACCCTCTAATTTTATTGCCCCCTGCTTCATTTGGTTTCCCTTTGCTCGGGAATACATGATTTTGGGAACTGAAATTTCTGTGCTTTCCCTAACTTTTTTTTTTGTCCTGTTGTGTGTTCTGTCTTTTTTATATTACATTTTCTGGGGTTTCTCCAGATCCTATTTTCATGAGAAGATGAAATAGTACCAGGTTGTGGTTTTTGAACTGTTGCCATGAGATGTCTTTGTCTAATATGTGCTTGTGAGGGATGGATTGGATGAATTCATGGCCTGCTACTGCTTGATACTGGTTGTGCTGTGATGCATGCAAGGTATTTGAGCAATAAATTAACATGAGAGTGGTTTTGTTTTCTACGCAGCAGGGAACTCGTGCTGCATTGGGCATGTCAAGGCTTCGTTGTATTTTGCGAGGGTTGGATTTCAAGACCTGCATGTTTCTGTTTGTGATTGTTCCAATGGGAATCTTCTGTGTGTATTTTCATGCGTTGAAAATCTCGTATTTTCTGAGACCCCTTTGGGAGTCTCCTCCAAAGCCCTTCCATGAAATCCCACACTATTATCATGAGAATGTGTCGATGGAGACTTTGTGCAGGCTTCATGGTTGGGGAATTCGTGAATCACCCAGACGAGTCTTTGACGCAGTTTTGTTTAGCAATGAAGTTGACATCCTCACCATTCGCTGGAAAGAAATGTATCCATTTGTGACACATTATGTCATCCTGGAATCAAATTCAACTTTTACAGGGATTCCCAAACCTTTGATTTTCGAAAACAACAGGGACAAGTTTAGGTTTGTTGATTCTCGGTTGACATATGGGGTGGTTGGAGGAAGATTTATGAAAGGTGAGAATCCTTTTGTTGAAGAGGCGTACCAAAGAGTGGCCTTGGACAGGCTTCTGAGGATAGCAGGAATAGAAGATGACGATCTCTTGATAATGTCTGATGTTGATGAGATTCCCAGTGCTCACACAATTAACCTCTTGAGGTGGTGCAATGATATCCCTTCTATTCTTCATCTTCAAATGAGGAACTACTTGTACTCTTTTGAGTTCTTTCTTGACAACCAAAGTTGGAGAGCATCGATTCACAGATACAGAACTGGCAAGACATGTTATGCGCATTATAGGCAGGCTGATGTGTTGCTATCAGATGCCGGCTGGCATTGTAGCTTCTGTTTTCGCCGAATAAGTGAATTTGTGTTCAAGATGAAAGCTTACAGCCACAATGATCGGGTGAGGTTCGCTCATTACTTGAACCGTGACAGGATTCAGGATGTCATATGCAAAGGGACTGACCTGTTTGACATGCTCCCTGAAGAGTACACATTTAAGGAGATTATTGGGAAGATGGGGCCTATTCCCCATTCTTATTCAGCAGTTCATCTTCCACCATATCTGTTGAATAATGCAGAGAAGTACAAGTTCTTGTTGCCTGGTAACTGCAGAAGAGAAAGTGGCTGAACATATGTCAGAAAGCAAAATCTGCTGATATTTGTGTAATGTGTATAACACCAAAAGTTGCAGTGTTGAATGACTCAACTTTGGTGTGTTCATTATACAAGGCACCTTTATGCCAAGCAAATGCAGGCCTTTCTTTGGAGGGGCATTTGGAAAAACCTGTTGGGGTCTTAGAATTTGACATACAAATTCTCAAGTGAGGAGGTTGTTGTGAGGGAAATAGTGTTACATCTTCTGGCAAGCTTTTGTAGCTTATCTTAGGATATGCCTAAACCCCATTTGTTTAATATAGTAGAAAGACATTCCCAATCTTTTCTGATGGGAATTTTCGATTTCTTAGACTGGGATATATTCACATAATTCTAACCACTCTCGTTAAATGACTCATCTCAAGTTTTAACTATTTCTACAGTTAAATTTTGATTGATTTATGTATACTCCTATTCTACACTGGGTTTTTTAGTTTCTGTTGATAATATGGTGGTAAGTTTAACCCCTTAATTCTGAATCTAAATTCAAGTGAACCATTGATTAAGTCATAAACAGGGGAAGATAAGAGATGTGCTGCACTTAGAATTGGCCATGATGATTTTATTGAGGTTGGCTCAAACCATTGGCTGTAGCAATTCTTTTTGTCCAACTCTTATTACGCACTCAAACTCATCCAATAATAAGGTATCAAAACCTTTTCCAGAGATTTTCATGTGGCTAATTTTATTCCTTTGTTCTTTTGTAAACGAGTCTTAGAATTTTTGTATACTGAGTGGACTTCATTGACTTGGCTGAGCTGTGCAATTGTTGGATAATTTTCCTGGGAAATTGATGTTTTATTTTTTTCATTTCCAAAGACTTGGAGGGACTCCTCTGAGTCCCCACCACCCAAGACTTAAGAGAAGGTATTGAGATTAAGATGGCCACTAAGTGGTGAATTTTTCAACTGTCAAATTCATTGAGTGTTTGACTCTTCAAAAATACCAGAGTTTCCAAATTGCACTGTTTAAGAAAAACAGCCAAAAAGGGTATCACAGCCTGCATTTTGACTTATAAAAGACTAAAGAAATTAAATTAGAAAAAACTATTAAACCAATTTTTGACTTGTATCAAGTTCATCAAGTTCTAACTGGTTTTTAGTTAAGCTGATTGAACTGGTGATCCAGTTGTATTGTAATGAAAAGATTTGTGCTTCACATGAATAAAAGGTATTTAAGAATTTGAAAAAACAATGTGAAGGGATGATGCTTTTGAGCTAGGTATCTTTTTTTTCCACCGCCCAAATTGATTATTAGTGGACACATAAGCATTGCAACTCTCCTATATCCATCACTATCTCGGTCTCAATCTCAATATGTTTGTATGTATAATATAATGAGCATTTAACTTTGACATAATCTTGAGTTTGGTGAATGAGTCAAGTCTTCTATTCTAGGCTACATTTTCAGACTCTCTTCCACACCTCAAGGTTTTTCATTTTTTCCAACAAATTTCTGTGGCAGATCATTACATTCTTTAAAAAAAATATCTCAATTCTATTTTATGCCATTTGGGTGTTTCTTTTAGTTTTCAAATTATAAACACTTTCTCTCTTTCATTGAAATGTTTTAAATGTGCATCATTCATCCTGATATTTTAAAATTTACAGATTTTAGTGGAGATTTGATAAAAGATAGAAAGACTCTTACAAAATATTGTACAGTGGTTCTATATGGATTTTGATGTTTTTGTATTTTTGTGTGAAATAAGGAAATTTTGATTGTTGTGTACTTGAAATTTTGTTTTTGATTTTGGTTTATCAGAAAAATCACTACTCCTTATCATTAATATCGTAGTTCATTTTTATGTTTTCAACAGAGAAAGTCAACTGATTATACCCATTTATACATATCATAATATTGTTGAAAACTCTTTAAATATGAATAAACAAATGTTATTTATCTATCTTAAAATAAATATTAGAAATTAAAATAGATATTTAAAATTATTACAAGGAGAAATACAAATAAATAAAAAATATTTTAAATGGATTAAAATAAAAGTTTATACTTTTTGTAAAATCAAAAACAGCACTTTTATTTTTTTTAGGAAGAAAAACAAAAAAAAATGTAGGAAAAATTTTTAAGTGGAAAATTTGATAAAAGGAAAAAGAAAGAGAAAAACTTCTGAAAAAGTCTTAAAAACCAAAAGTATACGTCACGCAAATTCAATATAGTAAAAATAGAATTAAATGGAACATATTTGACTGGGAAACTTATGTAGAGCAGACCAAATGCATAGGTAGACTTCATGGTTTTGTAGAAAATTTGCAGCAGATAATCACTGCATTGCATGCTGTGACAGGTACATTTAACAATGTCTTTTAATAAGGAACATGGATTAGGTTGAAAAGTTATGCCCAAAGAACAATCATATTCAATATGCTCTATCAGAGTTGTTTTTTTTCTTTTTCAAATTATAATGATTATTTAGACAATCAATTATAAATTCCAGAGATTAAAACCAAATTATCTCTAAAATTACAAAACCAGAAACATATTTAAGTGAAACAATTTCTTTTTTTCACAAGCTTCAGTTATACTTAAACTTATATAAAATGATTTGTCATTTAACTTGTGCAGAACTAAAATATAGAGATTGATTTTAAGTTAAATTATTTTTTCATCCTTTTTTTCTTCCATTAGACAGCTCAAGACCTATACTGATGTGTACCTTTCAATAAATAAACATACCCCAATCTCTCTCAATTCCAACTGATTAATTCAATAAAAAAATGTCACAAAACAATTTTCTTCTTAAGATAGTCAAAGGCTGAGGCTTCAAACACCACCAAGAATAAGTCACATATACATGCCATGACTAGTGGGTTTGTAATTACTTGAGGATTTATGCAGATAACATGTGACAGTGATGAAAATTTTCACATTACTGGACTAATCACTGTCCCAAGCCTCATCTGCATCTTTTGGTGTTCTCCTCTTAGGTATATCACTTTTGATCACATTACTATTTTGTTTTGTAGGGTAGTCTCCTTCATCCCTAGTGTCCCCTTCAGCATCTGAAGGCCACAGCCAGTTTTCTGAACCGCTAAATTCATCTATGGATTCAGAATCAACTTGGTTAACTCCATGCTTACCTCTCAAACTCTTTGGTGCACCAAAACTATTATGATATTGAGCAGAATCACCAACCTTACCCTTATGATCCTTCTTCACACCACTCTTGTTGTTTCTCATTGCTTGATGTGTATACTCATCATCACTGCTTCCACTGTCGTAGTTATTATCACCGAACTTTCTCAAATGTCCCGAGTCATTATTCTCTTCGTCCTCAGACTCCCACATTGCATTTTCAACATCACTGAACATGCCTTCTGACTCAGAATCTTCCATGCTCACGTTACTCCTAAATTTAGATCCAGCATGTCTATTTGAACTTCTGTTATCTCGGTGTTGTCCCATTTCAGGATTATTCTGCTTTTCTCTCTTCCTCCCACTTTCCTTGAACCTCCCCCTACTTCCCTCATATCCATTAGAATTGCTGTCAAGATCACTAGCATCATCATCATCATTGTCAAAATGAGCATTCTCTTCATCATCACTATCTATGGCATGTCGCTTGGATTGTGTACTCTGCCAAACCCTTGAGCCTCTAGCCTCAACATCATGGTCATCGTTTCTAGAAGCATCTGATCTTCTGTATCTTCCACCAAATTCTTCTTTGTTCCAGTATCTAATTCTACCAAACTCTTCTTTTTCTTTTGCCTCTTCAGCTTCATACTCTTTATCTGCTGCATCCTCTATCTCAGAAATGAATCGATCTAGTTCTTCCTGATCACTATCAACAGTAGGTTCTGACTCTTCCAAACCTGCAGCAGGTTCTATTATTGACTGCTTACCTTCACGGAAGACGTAAGGAGTTCCTTCTTTCTTGTCAATGGCATTGAAGAATGTGGAAGCAACTCTCTGAATGCTAGCCATGGCAGCTGGATCCTCAGGATTTACTCCCATCCGCCGAAGCTGCTGTTCTATTTTCTTTATGTTTAGCTTCTGAGATTCAAGAGCTTGCTCAAATCTGGCCTTGAATAGAGCCTGTATGCAATGACAAGTACAAAGACATTACCTCCTCAAATATCAACTTCTTTGAATAGTATGTAAACAGCTAGGGGCAAAATTAATGATTTCTCAAAAACATAGAAGATAAAAAATAAAAAAAAAGCAAGTTAGAGCAGTTAAGCCTAACCATAATAGCTATATTTTCATAAAAGCTGCCATGTAAGCATAATCAATAAAACAAAAACATTACATTTGGGTAGTCATTAACAAACTGCGTTCAACTTTCTTCCTTACATTCTTCTAGCGTTTTTTTCTTTTCATAAGCAGGAGTAATTTTACCAACACAGCAGCTACAATAAACAGGCAAATATTTTTTTTTTTTGCATGACAATGAACAATGTTGGCCCATAAGCATCATTGATCATTTCTGAAGTAAAGCCTTAGGCAAGATGATGGGAATCCACTACAGGCAAATAAGGAATATATAATTGCAAGCCTACCTTTCTCTTTGTAAGGGTGTTAATAGGTATCAAATTTTTGGGCTGACGATAATTTCTTCCTCGGAACATAATGATTGTTTTCACATTATGAACATTGATAACAATCCCCCCACTCAATCTAGCAAGCATTGAAGCCATTTCTTTTATTTTTTCCTTGGGGAAGTTGTCACAACAAACTTGCACAGTCTCATGGAACTTCCAATGAAGATGCATATTTTGCACAACCCCTCCAAAGACTCCACGAACACCGACTGGGACGTAGTTCTTATTCCGAAATCCAATTTTTTTAAATGCCTGAAGCTGTTCGGGTGTTAAGAGCTCTGGATCATGCCGAGGAGGAGGCAGATCGGGTAGCTCATACTTCTTGAGCTTTTGTAGAAGCAATGCCACTTTCTTCTTGGCCTACAAAAGTTGGAAGGTAGGTAAATAAGATTTAACCAAATGTTTTATCAACATTAAGTTAACAACATATCAGGTATCATGATTTGAAATTTTCCATTTCATGATTATCAATGTGGTAATAACTAAACAATCAAAGCCAGAGAATTCACCAAGTCAAAACAAGTTAAAACCGACTGGGAAGATACAAGGTCTATATTGAAGAAATAAGAAGAATCTTAAGAAGTACTTTCCCCCTCTTCTCTCTTTCAACCATAAAGCTACCTCTCATCTCCAATAAGTACTTCCTTGAGGTATCTTGGCTTCAATAATTCAAATAATCAGCTGAATTTTATTAAAAATGTTATAAGCTGTAATCATGAAAACTGCTGAGATTGCCCCATTTTACTTCGAAATCAAAATTCGTTATAAGCCAATCCTCTATGCCACTTTCACTTAGAAGCAATGTGCATGCATAATTTCGTCCGTCTTTTTTTTTTTCAATTTTTTTTTTGACAGTCTAAGACCTTCAGAGTTAGAATAAAAGATTGAGGAAGACATCTACATTCAGAAATCATATAATTAATTTTAACACAAATCTCAGATAATTGTTACAGCACAGAACATTAGATGAACTGAAAACAAGGATCACAAATTAAACTCCAAAAAACAGTTAATGAAAAGGCAGTTGGAGAACACACTCTTTTGAGATTGTAAACGAGCCTCTCCTCCTCAGTCATGAGTTTCTTCTTCAACTTTTTCGCTCTCCGAATCTCCCTCAAAGTCTTACCCGACTCTTTCTGCATTCGCTTCTCCACCTTGCTGCGCATACTCCTTCCTTTGGACGTTGACATGGCTCGAGACCACAATGATCCATTCAAAAGATTCAACTGCTGAACATAACAATACAAACCAACCCTGTGGCATGCCTCTTCAACTTTAACAATGTTGCTGCACTCAGGTCTGTGAGATAAAGGCACAACATTTCTGAACAAAAATAAATCACAATCAACCCCTTTTTCCTTAAAACACACAAACACAAAACACAGAGTGATTGCTAATAAAATTGCATCAGTATACATAAAAAAAATTAGAGAAAAAAAAGATATTTCTTCTCTGTTTAACCAAAATAAGTAAAGTTAACACCAATGGAATAAAAACAATAGCGATAGGACTTGTTGTGAGTAAAGTAAAGATGTGAACTTTTATGTGAGAGAGTAAAAGGGGTTTAAGCATTTGATGGTAAATAGAGAGATAGAAGGAAAAGAAGGTACGATTGAAGTTGAAACAGAGAAGAGAGGTGTTTGAAGCAATGTCTTTGAAGATTTCTGGCACCAAACATTGTTGCTTTTTCTCTTCCTTTGATCACCAATCAGCCACAATTCACGTTTCGCGTTTCTGGGTTTGACATCGGCATAAGCCAAAGAACAACAGGGTTTTGAACTTTGGAGGCTAGGATTTTGTCCCCCAAACGCGCCCTAATTATTCTCTCCTCTTATATTCTTTTTGGAGGAGCATTCATTTTTAAAAAATTTGAATAATTTAGTTGAAATTAAATCTAGGTTTATATTTAAAATAATAGATTGAAATTGTATAGATTAAAAATCTCAACAATTATGGTGGATTTCAAATCAAAATTTATATTTAAGAAAATGATTGAAAGTTTATAAATCATTGAGATCGATTCTAAAATTATTTTATTTTAAAAATCAATTTTAAATTTAAAGTAATTTAGTATTAAAAATGAATCAAAATATAAGTTAAATTATAACAATGTAGCTTATATCGAATGCTTCATTATGAATAATGTTATATAAAAGGTTAACCTTATTGATTCACAAGTTCAATTACCACTTTGTTTGATTGTAATTGTTCATGTCAATTTTAATGAAGTTAAGTAATTATATTAAAGTGATCAAATTATTCTTTTTTTTAATATATTTTAAAAATATGTATTACATTTATTTTAGTATATATATATATATATATATATATATATATATATATATATATATGTAAAGCATCTAATATTTTTAAATTAATATAAACTTTTGTATATATTATTTATGTAAATGAAAGTTTTAATCTAACAACCACATTTTTAAGAAATATATGATCAAAGCGAAATATATTAAACGATGGTAAATGTTAAATCGACATAATTGAATTTTATTTATTTATATATAAACACTTTTATTAACTATCTATTTTTTTTCAGGGTATTAATAATTATAAAAATTGAATTGCGTGAAATATACATTATATATATATAGTTAATAACTTTTAAATAAATTACATTCACTTATATATGTTCTGTGAGTTTTAAAGATGTTTGATATTAAATATAATTATTTTCTATAGTTTTTTCCAATATCATATTACGTATTTGTTATGTTGAGTATTATTTGGAGCCTGCTATTTGTTTACATACGTGATGTATAATATTGTTAATATTTATTTATTATATTTAATTTTAAATTGTTTAAATTGCTTCAGATTTGAAATATATTTTAAAAAATACCAGTTTTAAAATTAGTACCCAAATTAGTTATGAACATAAAAACTATTTCTTGTTAAAAAAAGTATGAATTTAGATTCCAATCTAATTATTTAGATTTAAATTTATAAAAAATGTACTATTTTTATTGAATTTAATTTCAATATAATTATGCAGTGATATAATAATAAGTTGGACTAATGAAGTATATGAGATGTAAAAGATCTTTTGCTGACCCTATGAAGAGATAAATTTTGAATTGAGGGAAGAAAATTAAGAGAAACATCAAAGTTTTTTTATTTTTTTCAATTTTCTTTAACTAAGCTGAAAAATTTAAGGGAAGAATAAAGCATGGAGTAGAAACAATTGGATAAAATACTAATTTTTAACAAATTGAAAACAATTATCACATACAACCAATGAACTTGAAAAACAAATCATTCAATTGTTTGTTTGTTGGTCAACTTTTAGATTTGCAGCTCCAGCATAACAGTTTATGGCAACATATACAAGTTACAACAACAGTGCAGAAACATGATACAGCCATAAAGCTTGTGCTTGTGAACACCAAATCATGACAACTTGAGCTTTATACATTATCTTAGCATATAGGAATGGCAAAAATGAATGGAACAGATTGAAGTGTTTCCCAGAACACTAAGGGAGTAAGCATCAGAACCACCTAAGAGTTGCTTCAAAGCAACACCTTATAGCTTGTCCATCCAGTGAAGGGTGCTGTCTTGAGAGCCAAATTGCAAATTCTGCATGCAAATGAGAATCAATGAGCAATGAGAAGATGTTAACAACATATTTGTTAAGAAGTAGACTTTAAACCTGACCCAACTTTACAAAATCGACTTAAAAATGTGAAGTTTGCATTAACTTATGTACTCTAAGTCTTATTTCTAGTCAATGTAAGATTTTCAATAATATTAGAGAATTCTAAAAGATGAGCTGATACTTACACAAAGATCAAAATCTGAAGGAGTATCTAACTCCAGGGTGTCTAGCACAGAAACTCCAGAAGATGCATAATCATCATTGTTTCCAGGTGCAACCATGTTGTTTGCAGTGCTATTCAAAGTTGAGGCCAATCCCGAATGATTAAAAAGTGCAGATGAATCTGACATTGACAAGATTTCCTCCAAGCCATGAAAGTCACAATCAGCCTGTGATTCACAAGCCAACCATGCAGGGTCAACCTTAATATCCTCATCCAGAACATCAGATGGTGGGGCAAGTAATTCTCCAGGTATAGGCTTGGCATCCTAAATCAAGGTCCAAACATTACAAAATTGAAGCAAAGAGCATAGTTATTTAAACAATCAGTGAAAAATGTATGAAGTTTTTCCAAGAGGAGGAGATTCGACTCCAATGCATAGTTCACATAAGAGACCAGAACACTACTTCCAATCCAAAACCTTAAAACAATGAATTTATGAATTCTTCTACTTATATACTAGTCATCTTACTTATTTTTACCCAACGTAGAACTTCAACTCACCTTGAATTCCTAACAAAATGCCTCTTTTCTCTTGAGAAAAAATTCACATAACTTTACTAGCTTTTCAAGATGTGTCCATCAAATGTGTATAAGTAGAAGCTGATATGTAAATGGACTCTTTAATAGCTTGTTATTGTCGAATTTAGCATTTGATAGCCGGATAAATTAACTTTTAGAAGAAGTTTGATTCCTTTTGCTTTCATTTTCTTCTTCTATATATGTTTGATGACAAGTTTATCCAAAGATGGTCATTTTTGTCACTTATATTGCATGCAAACTTATTAGCATCAAAGTTAAGACCATAATCATAAACAGCTATAGATGCCCCAAAAATAAGAACACACCTGGATGAATGACAGAAGCTCATTTTCATCAAAATTGTCATCACATTTGCCTGTGCAAGGTCGAGTAGGGGGATTTGGTTTTGGGGTACTTGGACCTGTTTGTGCTGCTATGTTAGAATCTTCAACTACTGTATTCTCCTCATTCTTCTCAGAGTGTTTCTGTTGTTGATAAAATATTTTTGAAACCACATATTCACCATTCTTCTCCTCTTCTTCACTCCCCAGATGGTACTGATGCATCACCCAATTGGTCTTATATGTCTTGGACCCTTCCTTAGGTTTTACATAAAGGACCATGATCTTCTTAAAGCCCTTATGAACTCCATCTTCTATCACAGATTTGGTCCTACCAGTCTTGTGCCAGCGAACATGCTCCTCACTCAAACCATCTTGATGATGAATCTTCCTACGCTTCCTTCGCCCAGTAGCATATGCATTAACTGTTTTGTGAAAGAAATGGACACTATTCCCATCTTTCCTAGCACCTGAAACAAAACAGGAATAAAATATTTAGAGAATGTGCTCAAGGGAAACATAATCATCTGTGATATCTTTTCTTTTTCTTTGGTATCTAGATATAGATATCAATTCAATTTTTCTATAACTTTGTTACTTGTAGTTTAAAAGGAATTCAATAGGATCCATAACGACAACAATGCTTGTTATATTTTGATTGAGGTTTAATTAGACTTATACTCAATGATTGAGACTACTAGAATCAACTTTGTTTGTTACTCGTCTTTTGTCTTAGTCAGGTATCAATAAGCAATACTTCCTGATAAGGTGCACAATGCACACTGATTTTACATCAACTTTATCTGCATAACACTTCACAACCTATTCAACAAAGGAACAAATGGTAAATGTCAAAAGCATTTTAAAAGGTCAGAAAACCGTTACCTGGAAGATTTTCTGGATGAGTGTAGCAAATCCCTTGCTCCCCTTCTAAAGTTGGGATAAACTTATGAATAAACACGTGTTGCTCTCTCTTTCCAACACAACACTTTGCTTCCAAATGCTTTAAAAGCTCAACATCAGAAGGATCAAACTTTAAACCAACAGGAAAACCAGACCACTCATCAGAAACCTGCACAGGCAAACAAATATTCCTAATGAAAATTATGCAATAAGGTAATTCTTAAATTCAACAACTCGCTTTAAAGTATAAGGTAAATAATACAAATCATGGATAAGAAGATCAACTCTCAATATTATATATACATAACAAATCATGAATGTCTTGAAATATCAATCATTGATGAGTGATTTTTTCATTAACGATTGAGTTTTGTTAGTTTATTGGTAGTGTTGGCACTTTGCTCACCAACTCATGTATAAAGAATCATGAAACCTGAATTGTTTCAAGAATTCAATCCTGGTACACAGATGAAGTCTGCAAACTTAACGGACTTGAACTGATTTATTAGACTAAAAGAAAAGGTGTAGGCTTTATAGGCTTATAGCATTTTTTTTTCTAATTTAGTGTAATTTAAAGACCATTACACGATCTGAGATTAAGTAGATGTTGGATTATGACGTACATCACTGTTATTAGTATGATAATGACATTTGGGACATTCACGATATGTTTCACAGTTCTTCATTTGATCAGCAGCTGACAGAGTAGTATTTTTCACTTTCCCTGCAAATCCTCCAATGTCATTAAGCTCGCTCCTGCAAAACAAAGTCATCACTTCAAAATCGAGCATGGTTTACCTGAAGAACTTCATGCTATATTTATATATATGTGTGCTATAGTTATGAGAAAATAAACTGAAACTATCAGCAGTTCACAATAACGACTCAACCGAATAAGCTTTTGAAGCCACTATTTACAAGATGACTCAAGTGAAAATTCCAGTCTCTTACAATGATATTGAGAATGTTTCGTAACATCGACAATGTCAATGATAGAAGAAAAACAGAGACAGGCACAAATGAAGAAAAACATGCAGAAAGCACCACATTTTTTTGGAAACACATCATTTCAGGTATACGCTGAAAACAGAACAAACTTTCTCTTCCACCACTTCTCTTCATTTTCTTTTCTTTCAATTCATGTTTTCCTTATTCCTTCGGCCGAACAAACCAAAAATTAGAAGCTAAGTGATAGCAGCAATTCATTCCCCAGCCTATGAAATTCTATAGATAAATAAACATTCCATCAACTTTCTCACAAAAAATATGTCGTCTATGTATCCTTCTTAACCCAATGTACGCTTCTGATGAAGGTAGAACTATATCAGTTTCAGAAAAGAGCACAAATCCTTCTGAGTTGAGATTTATTTAAGGGAGTAACATCTCCGAATGTATCATTTCCTAAGTATCTAAAGATCAAACCTACTCATCTCAACCATCGTACAAGTGCATGTACCATAATGTAAATATCCTACTACTTCACATGTTCGTATCTATATGACTAATGATTGCATTCGAACCACCCAAAAAGAAAAAAAATCAGCATTTGGCACTCCAGAAGTGTTTCTTTCCCACAGTGCACAGTAGAAAGAAGCTGCAAGTGTTTCCAACTTAAGCAGCAGACACTAAACTCCAAATGAGAATGTTACACCGTACCTGCTAACAATTCCCATAAATGGAACTAACAAAACAAACAAACATGTCAATATGTAATGCACCAACACCATCACCATGAAGTCATCAACCACAAAAGCCAAACCTCAACTCAACCAACCATGTGATGTGATACCCAACAAAATACACCACCTTACTCGACCGATTATTTTACTAAAATAAGCACCTACAAGAACCGAGCCAGGGGATGTTTCTCTGACACAAGTTTCCGAAACAAGAGCACCCAGAAATCGAAAGAACGTTTTTTCCTTATCAACTCAACAAAGGGACTCCAACCCACAATCCAGATCATTCATAAGAAGAAGACACAATCGAAATGTTAAACTGGGGTGTGAAGAAAAAACCAAAGCTGAAAACTTTGCTCGTAAAATATGAAACTTGCATCGCAATCCTCTAATGCTAAACATTCAGCTCACCTAGCCATGGTAGAGAAGAGAACGATGAAGATAAAAACGCGTTTAATGGGGGTCAGTTGCGATTATATAAGGTGTAGAAGCAGTTTACTTGAACGAGTGGACAACGTAGTAATTGTAATTGCTAGCGAAAAACATCCTTTGAATTATATATATATATATATATATATATATATATATATTTAAAACAAAATTTAATATAAAAGTATTCATAAAATTCCATTAATGCATTAATATACAGAGCCTGCTTAATCATTACATAGTTTGAATTAAATTAATTAATATTTTTATATTGGATTGTGTACTTCGGAAGCTCGAACCTGGAAGAAGAGTGGGACCCACTGTTGACTGAGGGGTCCAAACCTTGGCTTCGGAATTTACGATCTTTTCGCTCTGAAATGCGAGCGAAACAGAGCATTAAGTAAATTACGTTAGTACCCTCAATGACTGTCTTGTTTTCCAAGTCAATGTAATTTAAGATTATTTTTATACTGCAATGTGATTTAAGGTTGGTTGTTATTATTTAATAATATTAATGATGACATGATTAAATGACGTTGGAGATGTTATAGATCAGTTCTGAATGAATGGAAAAGAGTAGGATCCATGTCATGCAGTGCAATTTCAAATTGAAGAGTTTATAGTTTTGTTATAAAAAAAATTTAATACTTATTTTGATTTTTTTTGACGGATTAGATTCTTATCTTTTTTAAAAAGTTTAAAGTGATTCTAACTTGTGAAAAAATTGTTTAAATTAATCTTTTTTAGTTATGGCGTTAATTTTTTAACAGTCTAATTGTTAACGTGGACAAAACAGAAAGACATGTCTATTTTATATCACTACGTGACTGTGTGAGAGTGACTGAGGTGTAAAAAATAATGGTATCGTTGAATTAACCCAGTTCAAATCAAGTCAAGCCCATGAAAGATTACTCGGGGGCTAGCCACCATAACATCCATGGCCACACTGATCGACACCTCCATTGTCGCCGCTTTTGCAACCTCCACAGAAACCTATAACCACCACAAAATTTCCAGAACAACGAGAAAAAAAACTTCAATACGCAAATCAAACTCACTAAGAACCCTAACCCCCAAACACAAGATAAAAAATTCTCAAAAACAGAACTCGGTCTCACACCCAAAACGAAAACGCGAACACCAAACGCAAGATCGAGAACTCCAAGCTCCCACCACCAATCCTGTAGAGAAGAAACAAACACAACAAATCGAAGAAGGAAACCCCCAAGTCGCGAGCCTCACGCGTGAACAGAAAACCCCTAAACCCCATTCGAAACCCTCGCTACGAAGACACTAGCAGACGAGATCCTTGGGTTCGTTGCCTAAGGTGAGGAAAAATGTTGGGATGCGTGGATGATGCTGGGATGCTTCTGGGTTCATATACCATAAGCTAACTCAAAAAAAGTGTTGGGATGCGAGAGGACGCTACGGTGGAGACGATGGATGCGTGGATGATGTTGTTGCAGAGAGACGATGGAGCTCATCCTGAGTGGTGATGCGCCGTGTGTAATCTCTTGCAATTTGGGATTAGGGTTTTTGTTTGATTTGAGTTTGGGTTCCTTTGAGATAACCTCCCTGTAAAAGTCACGCATGTGGCGAAGCACGAAGACGACGCGAAGGAGGCGGCGACACCACTTGGACCAGGCATTGCGGTGGTAGAGTGGCAGGATACGGTGGTAGAGGAGAGGTCGCAAGCACCGCATCAGGGGACCTTGTCGAGATCGCAACGGAGAGCCGCATGGCCACTGGGAGGCTTGATCCGGAGGCGTTGACGATGGTGCTAGTAGCGGGCGTTGGCGGGCGTTGGCAACAGTGTTGTTTGTTCTGCGCAAAATTAGGGTTTTGCACCTACAGATTGAGGTTGCTTGTTCTGCATCGTTATGCGAGCATGGAGGAGAAAACACGACTCACATTCCAGGGTCATCGTTCTTCTGTGTTGAAGAGGATGCAGATATTGGTGGGGCCATGAACACTCGCAATTAAGACCTACCAAATCATTAAACCTAAAAATTTCAATCTCTAAAGTTGTATTTCAGTTAACTATTACAACATGGATTATCTTACCTTTTGGTCTGATTAGGCTCCTCAAGTTTTGGCCCATGTCGTATTATCTCGACCTTTGATTATGTTCGACATTTTGTCCAACCTAACCTAGGTTAGCCTTTAGTCTGATTCGCCTTGTGTTTTGTATTAAAGTAAAAAAAAATTATGTAATTTAATACAGTACAGTTTAATAAAAAAAAAAGTTTAGTTCATCTAAATTAATTTTTAGTTCATTAGAGACAAACTAATTATTTGTTTAGTTTTTAATAATACACTCCATTTTATCCACCTTATCATTTACTATTTTAAAATTTTAAGTTAAAAATGGCGTCTTAACTTCTTTATATGAAATACTCGTGAGTAAATATTTCTTTCCAGAATTTTATATGAAATACTTATTATTCATTACTTTTAAATCTTTCTTTTCAGTATTTTTTTATTAAATACTTGTGATACATTGGTGTTAAAGCTTTCTAGGTTTTCCTGAAAAAAGCTATATAACAAATATACTTTCATTACTCCAAAAATATTAGATAACTTTCTTTTGATAAGGTGGGAAAGAAAAAACAGTTGTGCTTGCTATGATACTGATACTATATTCATTTCAAATACATGCATCAGTTTTGGATAAAAGAAAGAAGCGTGAGAAATTGGAAACTATAAGTGGTTCCATGAATGCAACAGATGAAAGACAATGCAAAAATTTTCCCTCTCCTCACTTCTGGCTATATCCATGTCACATACATGAACAAGATAGAGATAAGGGCCTTTGGATGAGCCTTACTTTACAATGAAATTTCATTACATCTCAGCAACCTTTACCCCACAAGTTTCTGGAAATCAGTCAGAAGAAAGTTAACATGATTGCTCAAGAGAGCTTTGCCAACAACTCTAGTTGAGAGCAAAGGTGCTTTCTTTTGCTACTGAACTCATCAGTATCTGATAATACCAGTTGACATTTTCTTATTAAGATTCTAGCTTACAATTTGTGAATGTGGTTTTATTTTAGTTTTCCTAACTATGATCTGGGACAGCCCCAAAGACAAACTGATGTATTTTGAGGACTCAGTAACACTGGTTGAAGCAGAAGAAAAACCCTTTAGGCCTGTCTTCAGCTTTGTCTGTTGAGGTTTCTCCAGAGTCATCTCTTCCAAGCATTAATGCACTTGTACCAGGAGATTCTGGTGGCAACACCACATTATCAGATGAAGTCATCCGCAGATGAAGAACAGGCTCTGGTGGTGAAATGGTGGAGAGATATCGAAGGAGCATCTGTATGATCTCACTGAAATTTGGTCTATCACTTGGATCTTCCTTCCAACATGAAGTTACAATTAGAGCTAAATCCTCAGGAAGGTCTTCAGCACTTGGCCTTGTATTCTAAAATAGTTGAATAATTAAGTCATGCAGTCACACTCATAATTTCATAATCATACCAGTATACGAGATAAATGTATTATATTAGCCCAATGACACAACTAAAAAAGTGCAGTTTCTCATATCTGAAATGCCAAGAAACAAAAATGATGAAATGATCCTTTTTATATGGCTGATCGCTGCAGAAATGCATATTTGCACATTGATTACATTTGAATGAAAATTTTCACACTTTCAGGGATCATAAAACGTGCAAGTGTGATAATGACCTTAATCAGAAGTATTATTACCAAGTAACTATTAAATCTACCTTAAAAGCAGCTGCATATGCAGCCTGTAGATTAGACATGCCTTCAAAGGGCAGCTTATTATGGATGAGTTCCCACAACACAATTGCAAAGCTGTAGGCATCCACCTTGTGGTTGTAATGCTTCTTCTCACCTTGTCTTAGAGTAACAGTGCTGTAAAGCTGCCACCAAACAAAAAGTAATGATAAATTACCTCACAAAAAACTGGAAGATGTATAGATGTTCATAGTTTAAAGTAGTTCAGACGCACTTCAGGAGCCATCCAACGATATGTTCCTGTTTCAGCAGTCATCATCTCTGTTAAGGATTCTTCTCTGGCTAGACCAAAATCAGCAAGTTTAACTGTCTTATAATCAGCTGTCAAGATCAAGTTATCTGCAAAGGAAAGAAGCAAGTTATCAACACTATGTTGTTCTTTGATATATAGAGAAGATTGTATATAGACCTTAATTTTCAGATTTGTTACTTATATATTAGGAAAAGGATTGTGGCACTGAAAAATCAACAATAGCATTTCCAAAGAAAAACACACCTTCCAATATAAATCTATGGTTGAGACTAATATGGATACATAACTTCCTTACATTCAACAGATCAAAATTAGTTCGATCAAGACCAATTCTACCTAACATCATTTTTAAAATTGCTTGAAAGGTCTACTGATGAAGCATGTATAAAGGAAACAGGATGTAAAATTCCACCAAATGTAAGTTACAATCTTTTCCTTATAGCAGCTAAAACTCAACAAAAAACACTGAGTTCAACATTTACACAGACCTACCAGGTTTAAGATCACGATGAATGATCCCATGGGAGTGTAAACACTCCATTGCTCTGGCAATGTCAAGAGCAAATCCAACAGCCACGGGCATATCCAAGCACTTTGGCCTCATATTCAAGAGATATTTGCGCAATGTTCCACCTGATAGAAGTTCAGTCACTATAACCATAACAGGTTCTTTGCAAGCCCCAATAAACTGGAATCAAACCAAAAATAAGACCTTCAATTAGACACAACTTTTTCAAGTTCATCACTATCAACGTGATCTAAGTACTAGTTAACCTCAGCCTATTGCCAATTCTGATTAAAAATATATATATATAATATGAATATGTATATATATCTAACTATGTATATATATCTAACTATACCTTGTTAAAAATTAATATACAACCTTAACCAGATTTTTGTGTTGAACTCTCGACAGCATAGCAACCTCTCTGGCAAACCGAGCCTGTCTCCTTGAAATCTCTTCTGGGGTTTCTCCCTTGTTGATGATCTTAACAGCAACGTTTTGATTTTTATATCTGCAATCAGAAAATTAGCAATTCAACAAGTAAATAACTTTATCTAATGCACACAGAACGTTTATACCTCCAAACAGATTATATACAAACTGAGTGTGAAATTGGATGCAAATATAGATGAAAGGAGAAGCAGATCAATGCTGACTTATAAGTCAAAAACAAACTTTGCAATAAATATTCAAAAAAAACAAAACTGAATTAGAAATTTTAGTATAAAAGGACTCAAAAACAAAAACTGATACCAAAAATAGAATCCAAAAAGACACGATGAAACAGGTTTGACTTACTTTCCTTCATATACTTTGGCATGAGCACCCTCTCCAATTTTTGGACCAACAAATAGTTGTTTGGGATCTACAAGCCACTTTGATTCTAAATTGAACTCCTCAATTGAGTGAACCTCGTTGCCAGATCCCATTTTTCCTTGTTTTCCTCAAAAAGATGTGAATCTATCTAGCATGTCATTCTGCATTACACAGTAACACATGTGGAAGCAGACCAACCAACTACAAGAAAAAGACCCTTAACTGGCATGAACTATGAATCAGTTGCACAAGAACATGCAAGAAAGCTATAACCCCTCCGAGTTTAACAAAGAGGGAAAAAGGCTAGACTTTGGCACACCCCAGAGGCGACTTTCCCAATACACACTCCAATCCCCAAAATCAGGGACATGGATCATTAAAAAAAGAGAAAAAATCAACACTTGCCTTTGTTTGGGAGGCAGAGAATAAAACCCCACATGCAAAGAGGCACTCAACAACAAACCCAGAAGTTAGAGTAGTCCTTAAAAATAGAAACAAATCAAATCAAAGATCCAAAACAACAGGCCTTGTCAGCAGAAAACTATTTACAAAGGAGAAACCAACAATATCTAAAAACAAAAGGTCTCATTTTTATGAAAATGAAAAAAGAGGTTGAAAAATGAGAGAAAGTTAACCAACACCCAGATTGAGAAAAGAAGAAAAGAAGGTGGTGGAAGATAAAAGAAAATGACTTTATTTTATTTTATCTCTGCAACGCGTATTCAATATTGAATGAGTGACATTCAGCTGGTAAAGTAAAACCGCGGAAGGAGTTCAGTCGCTGTCACAGACTCAAAGCAGTGTCTTTTTTTTTCTTTGTAAATGTTTATTCTTTTATATAAATTTCAAGTCTATTTAATATATGTTTTTAATAAAGAATTTTGTAAAACGTTTGCATTCATATAAATATTATATATTCTTTTATTTTTTTACTTTTATATGAATGGCAAAGTCAATGCAACTGTAGTGTTGACCTGAATATTTAAAGCATATGGATAAATTAAAGAGTAGAGATGAAAAGAAAGGGACTTTCAAATGAAAATATGAAAAGAAACTGTGTGTTTGTTTTTAATTAATCAATGGAGTGTAAATATATTAAATAAATTAATATGTGAGGTGATAGTATTGGTTAGTTTGACTTTTTTATTTAAAGATTTTTTTTCTCTTACAATAAACAATAATAAATGAACTAACTTATATTAAATAATTTTAATGAATGTATTCTTAACTCTAAAATTAAACTGTGTAAATTTTTTTAGGCTTAAACTCTCCATTGGTTCTTGTATTTGTGTGCAAATTTTAGTTTGGTCCTCAAGTTTTGAACTGTCTCAATTGGGTCATAATTTTTGTAAAAATGCACATATTTTACCCTAACCATTAAGTTGTCTCAAAAGGCGTTAATTGATGCTGAGATGAATTTTTTATTTTAGGCTTAATCCCTCACTTGGTCCTTATGTTTGTGTGAAAATCTCAGTTTGGTCCTCAAGTTTTTTTCCAAGTCCTTATGAAATACAAACATTTTACAATATTTTCACACAAACATAAGGACCAAAGGAGGGATTAAGCCTAAAATAAAAAATTCATCACAGCATCAATTAACGCCGTTTGAGACAACTTAACGGTTAAGGTAAAATATGTGCATTTTTACAAAAATTATGACCCAATTGAGACAGTTCAAAACTTGAGGACCAAACTGAGATTTTCACACAAATATGAGGACCAATGGAGGATTTAAGTCTTTTTTTTACGACAAAAAATGATCGTGAGTGGTTTGTTTTACAATTATACTTCGATTTGAATTGAAAATTATTAAAGTGGTGCAAAGTTTATAAAATAAAATAATGATAATTTGACAATATATCTTTTTATAACATTTTAACATGATTTTTTATTGGTTTAAAATTATTTTATAATCAATAATTATAATTATAAATATCAACATATACCAATCACAGAATAATATATAAATAATGTTAAAATGATGTCAAAAAAATATTGTCAAAATATCATCCTAAAAAAGAAATCATTTAGAATAATTTCATGCAACAATTTCATGACAAAGTAGTCATGATATAATTTAGATTAGTTTCATATAGATTAGTTTCATAAATTTTACTTAAAGATAATTCATTCTAAGATAAAGTAAAGTAATGTCAATTAGATACGATTTTTGTCAAAGGCTGAAATCGTTAGAGTTTTGCACGACTTTTATATATTTTGGATTGTGTTGAAGTCGTTGTAAGTTTGTATGACTTCTTTGTAAAATATGATAGTGTTTAGTACGATTTAAGTGTAATCATTTTGCAAAGTTAACATTTTGTTTTTGTGTATGTTTAGTACATTGAAAAAAGAATAGTTTTTTAATTAAATTAATTAACTTGATTCGATGAAAAATAAATAAATAGGGGATAGAAGGAAAAGAATGTACTTTTTAATTTAATAAGAAATACATCAAATTACAATCTTCTCTTTTTTATATCATCTCACATCTTTCATATCATATTACTTACAAATATCAGACAATCTGGATCACAACAAAGAACATGAAAAACAATGATGATGAAAATTCAATTTTACCTCCTCAAGTAAGACTTAGATGATAAAAAAAGAATATTTCATTGTGACACGTGGTCTTATAAATATTTTTTTCCACACATGTAGCAATAACATATTTTTCAAATTTAACTCCATTTTCTTTTTCATTCATAAGTTTCTTATCATATTAAAATATAATTTGTATTACTTTTATTTCCTATTTAATTTTTTCCTTCACTGTTTTACTGAATTTAATTAAACAACCATTAAAAATATTTAATCTTGTCATTACGTAAAATAAACAAGGTTTTAAGTGTTTCTACAGCGTTAAAATCATCACAAGTTTAAATGATTTTAACTTTGAAGAACTCGTGTCAATATCATACGACTTCAACGAAATCACATCCATGTGTTTTTTCCTTTCATAATTGAGGGTTCTTTGTCAACTCAATGATTGACTTGTTATCTACTCGTATCATCGTCCTGTTAAGAAAATCTCAAGTTACACACACTCAAATATTTTCATAAAATTGAGTAGTCTGTTATTCATTGATAATGGAAAGACTTTAAATAGCCGTGACACTTACAGATAAAAACTAAAAATAAAATATCAATTATCTTACAAATAAAATCTGTTTAACCTATGATGAAATAATATTATACCTAGATAAACAGAAAATCATAACTACTTATCCATATTTTATCTATATTAAAATCAAACTGAATATTACTATACCCAAAACTAATAAAATAAGATTTAAACAAAATGATTAATAAAACCCTAAAATTTAAGTTTTTTCCAACAAATTCTCCCATAAACTTAAATTCTTCCTTTTTTTCATTCGGTTTTCCATGTGTATCATCTCATACCACGTTTATTTCTTTCGATCATATTTGAGTTGGAACTATCCACTGCTCTATACAAACAAACGAATATAAAAATCTAAAAAATATATTTCTCTCATCCTTTTACCTCTTTAAATTACATATTTTAATCTTGTTGCTTGATACGTTAAAGAATGATTGAGAATATGTCACACCCCATTAATTCCCCTCCTTAGTGGGAAACAGGTGTCACGTTTTGGAGTTCTCCCATGTTAGTGGGAGACAAAGTGGCAGCCGTATTTAATTCCCCGCCATCGTGAACCGTGTGGCGGCAGGGAAAGGGTGAGTTTCTAGAAAATGGAAGACAAGTGGCAGGCAGAGAGTGGACCGAACGATTTAAGTGGAGACGGTATTTAAAGTTGAAATTTGAAAATGGTACCACTTTCTGCATGCAAACTCTTCGTCTTCAACCTCCAGAAACACCATTTTCTCCTCCTTCTCTCTAGAACCTCCAAACTTCTCTCTAGATTTCTAACCACTTCTTCCCCTTCGATCATCAACCTCCTTCCAGATTAATTGTTCCCGGTGTCAAGCTCTACAGTTTGCACCGATCAGAATTTCGTTTGGACAACTTGGGATTTTTGAAGACTTAAAAGCTTAGCTGGGATTATAAGGTAAAGGAAGCTTATGAATTTAATTATGAGTATTTTGTATGCATGATTTTATGAGTACATGTTTGTTGAATGTATGATCTTGCTGTTGAGAATTTGCATGTTTGATCTTTGGTATGAAATTAGTCTATAAGGTATGTAACTCAGTGGAAATATTGAATCTGTAATTGAAGGGTCATTAGGACCGTTCGGTTTTTCCTAAAGACGATCGGTCTAAATGGTGTTCCATTTGTAGGAGTCAGTTTAAGACTGATCGGTCTCGTACTATTTCATTGAAACCTAAATACCTTGTTTGATTAGTCATTCAAAACCAATCCCCTATTTTAGAACGTTCGGACTCATACCGAATGATCAATAACTCAAGGTACTCGGTCATAGACTAAGTACTCGGCCCTTGAAGAGTACTTGGTCTTGAAGAGTACTCGGTCTTGAAGAGTACTCGGTCTTGAGAAGTGCTCGGTCATATACTAGCCTTCAGCTAACAAAGTGTTCAGTCTTAGATTAACACTTAACTTATGAAGCATTCAGTTTCAGATTCTTATTACTTATTGGAAGTACGTTTTGTCATACACTGAGCGTTCGACCTTACACATTAACAATATT
Organism: Vigna reflexopilosa; assembly: GCA_027742785.1. NCBI lineage: Eukaryota > Viridiplantae > Streptophyta > Magnoliopsida > Fabales > Fabaceae > Vigna > Vigna reflexopilosa. The sequence goes on along the minus strand of CM050928.1, from coordinate 402,866 downwards.
TCTTGAAAGTACTCGGTTTTAAAATTAATATTTCATACTTTAAAGAGTGCTCAGTCTTGTACTGACACTTAACTTACCCACGAAGTGTTCGGTCTGATACTGACACCCACTTTCTTGAAGAGAACTTTTGTTATTCTAAAGCATTCGGCTCAAATTATAAAACGTTCGGTATTCTTCTTCATTCGACCGTTCGGTCACTTTCGAATTTTCTTTGATGCTTGGTTTTCTTATCTTTGCTCGGTAAATTATTGAATTTCTTATGATTTTAAGAGTATTCCAGGGAGGAATACCTCATGAATTGGAAATTTATTTGGTAAAGTATGACTATGGTCAGACTCAGATTCTGCTCTATCATGATATTCCGTGAGTACGCTTTCTCAGGTAGAGAAGGGTAATTCATGCGTGGGAATGGCAGGAGGTCCTTTAGCCTCAGGGTATTTCTATACCGAGGTGGTTCCACTGGACTAACCTCGGGTGGCGGTCTGTTGAGTGTATCACAGCCAGGTCCACCCGGGTGCAGGGAGCGGCGAGCTATATGGTTCATACCGTCCGGACAGTATCTTGAGAGATTTGAGTATAATGATGTTACCGTTCGGTTTCTATATAGATATATTTGACTTATGATTTATGGATTGAAATATTGATGTGCGTGATTTATGTGTACGTTTTAAAAGTATATTGAAAATGATTAATTAAATTTACATAAGCTTATCCTTATTTTCCTGTTTTATCCATGTGTCGTTCGGTCTTAATCGTTCGGTCGTTCTCTTCAATGCAATGATCATCGTTTGGGGTGTGAGCAGAGGGCGATTACGAAGAGACCTTGGAGGATGCTCTGCAGGCTGAGCTACCCATAGATGCCATGCCAGAGAACTGTGCAGGATCGTCCGGTCCTTAGATTAGATTTTTACTTTCGCTTAGTATAGATAACCGTTCGGTTAAGTATTTTTTTGGTAGAACCGTTCGGTCTAGTTCTGTAAATTGTATCAGACTTCTATACCTTGTACAGTTTTTTATATGTTATCTCTTGCCCCCTTCTCTTTATTTGCCATTTTCTTTACTGTTCTTTATTATTATTCATGTTAACTCCTTAAATAAATTATAACTCTTGTTATATATCTAATCAATCAACACTATTAACACATTTTTTTTTATCATATTAGACATTATTTTTGCTAATAATTATAAAAAAGTTTAATATATAATTTACTTTTTTCCTTTTGTGTAACTTATAACTATTTTCATAAGAAAAAAAAACATAACAAAAGTAAAATAATAACTTATAACTTAAAGAATATCAATATCTCCTAAGAAAAGATTACCCTAATTAGAATGATTAAATGTACATAACATAAACTATATATATATATATATATATATAATGATTATGATGAAAGGTGACATAAAATTATAATAGCAGATATATGTAGAGTCTACATCAATTACAGTCAAAGGTGTCCTACTCCAAGTGGAAAGTCTTCACAATTCATATCATTCAATGATAAGAAAAGAAGCTAGAATTTCCTTCCATAACAATAAATAAATCAAACGTGCATAAGGATAATCATCATTTAGATACAAAAGTGTCCAATTACGACAATTAAAGGTTCAGAAAAATATTATATAAAATGTAATTTACAAATTAAATTGTTTTTCGTGCTTAATATCAGATAAAATTAATTTAAATAATTCTTTTATATATATATATATATATATTTATTTTGTAAAATAATTATTTGAGATTGAATTAAAATATGAGTAATAATTCTTTAATATACTTAAATGTTCATTTTACACTATTTCTATTTATTTTAATTATTTTTTTCTTTAAATAATACAAAATTTTATTTTTTATGATAATTTTATCTTTATATTATATTATGTATGAAATATGTCATGATATCATTCTCTTTATATTAAAGGTTAATCAAATATTATTAGGTATGATATTTTAATAATTTTTTATATGTGTTACTATTTTATTAATTTGTATATTTGAAACGCACCAATCATAAATTACATAAAAAAATAGTTGTAAAAAAAATAAAAATTGTTAAAGATACGTAATAATATGGATCATTTCAAAGCCCATCCTAACATAATAATATCGATCATGATATTTTAAGAACGTTTGAATTGAATTGAAGATAAGAGGAAGAAGGAGACGGTGATGGTTCGAGAGAGAGAGGAAATAACGCACAAGGCTTATGCCAGGGTGGGGTTACTCGGAAACCCGAGCGACGTCTATTACGGCAAAACGATATCGTTTAGCGTCGCCAACTTCTGCGCCACCGTCACCCTCCGCGCCTCGCCGGAACTCGTCATCCAACCCCACCCTGTTCACGATCTCGTCCATTTCTCCTCGCTCCCGCAATTGGTACCGATCGTTTTCCTTTCTCTCGTTCGATTCATTTTCTTCCAATTTCACTCATTGCACCTTCTTCGTCCGCCTGCAGGTTACCAGGTTGAACTCCGAGGGCTACTATGGAGGTGTGCGATTGCTTATGGCTATTTGCAAAGTGTTCTACGCCTACTGCAAAGACAACGCTATCGAACTCAGCGATGACAATTTCACGCTGTCCTACGACACCAATATCCCTCGCCAGGCACGTTCTCTGATTCTGGAGTTTCCGTTTACTTCGTTTGCTCATCGTGTTTTGTTTCTTGATTTCTTCAGGCTGGTCTCTCGGGATCCAGCGGGATTGTGTGTGCGGCGTTGAGCTGTTTGCTGGATTTCTTCAATGTCAGGGAGCTTGTGAAGGTGGAGATCAGGCCCAACCTCGTACTCGCCGCCGAGAAAGAACTCGGGATTGTCGCTGGTCTTCAGGATCGGGTAGCGCAGGTTTACGGTGGACTCGTTTACATGGTAGGTTACTGCCTGCACTTTTGTTCTTTTCTTTTGATTTTTCAAACTGACCAGGGATTTTAGAAACTGTTTGATTACATTAATAAGATCTTTGAAAAGATTTGCGGTCTTGATTTCAGTTTGCAATCATGATTAATTTTAAGTTTTGTACTAAAGAATGTGAAAGATGGTCTTTTGTATCGGTTTTGGTTGCAAGATTAAGATTTTTGTTCTCTCGGAGAAGTTGATCGTATTTACCTGTCACGATATTATGATGGGTGATGCTTAAACATTTTGTGTAATGAACTAATTCTAATTATATTTAGGCATTACTTTTACTATATTTACTTTCTGTTTTTATAGGACTTCAGCAAAGAAAACATGGATGAGCTTGGCCATGGGATTTATATACCCATGGATTTGAGTCTCCTTCCTCCTTTGTATCTTATCTATGCGGAAAATCCTAGTGATTCTGGAAAGGTTAGTCAATGAGTGACATGAAATTTCTTCATCTTTGCTTTTACTCTCTATGCTCCCAGCCTGCTCCTGTTATTTTTAATTTTATAGCATCCTATTTGCAATTTAGTTTCTTGAAAATATTTTTTATTTTTTATTTCTAGACATATTGAACTAGCTTTCGCAGTCCTTCTATCTTTGTAAGCAGACTGTAGATTTATGACATTGGGTTAGTCATTATATGCTACAATGAAAAGTGTTCCAAGATAGTGCTTCTAACTAGCTTTTCAATTCCAAATTGAGAAGCTTACCTTAATTTCTTTTAATATATAATTAATTTTAAGTGATGGGAGCTTTGTAGGTTCATAGCAAAGTACGGGAGAGGTGGCTTGATGGTGATGAGTTCATTGTATCTTCAATGGAAGAAGTTGCTAATATTGCGGAAGAAGGAAAAACTGTATTAGAAGAAAAGGACTACTCCAAATTTGCAACTCTCATGAATCGAAATTTTGACCTTCGAAGGTGATTCAAACCTTATATTTTATTTTTTTATCATCATTTAGTTTGTAGGACATAACTCGATTCGGCTTAACTATCAGTCTAAAAAGAGAGAGACATGAAGTGGTCCCATAGATTCTATAAGGCATTAATAAAAGTGATCAAAGAAAATGAGATATCTGTTAAACTTAATCTAAAGTACAGAGTATGCTCCCCAATAGTGGATTTGAAGTGTTACAGAGGAATTAATGCATCTTGTACACCAAAATTTCATGATGGTTTCTTTTAAACTTGTTGGGACATGGTACAGGTCAATGTTTGGAGACGAAGCCCTGGGCGGTCTGAACGTTAAAATGATAGAGGTTGCTAGAAAGGTTGGAGCTGCATCAAAATTCACAGGTAGCGGAGGAGCTGTTGTTGCATTTTGTCCTGAAGGGACCTTTCAAGTGAAGCTTCTCCAGGATGAATGTCAAAAAGAAGGATTTGTGATACAGCCTATTGAACCATTTCCTTCTCGTCTAAGTGAAATCGAGTTGAAAACCTTACAAACAAAATAATGTAATTTCTACGACTTTATTTTTGTGATGTTCTGAACAATGGTGGAGGCTTGACAACCTAACCCAAGAGCTGTGGATTGTGTCGATGAAAGCAATTTTTATATGAGCAAATTAAAAAAAATGGGTTGGCCAACTATTTATTCTTGTGTCCGTAATTAAAATGGTTGAGAAGTGACAGCTACTCATATGACTAATGCCTTATCTAGATAAGAGGATTAGAATGACAGGTAAGTATGTAGAAAAAGAAAAGCTCAGAAGGTTAGATTATTTACATTAAATAAATAAAGGTGAAAGATAATATAATTTTATTTGTTATTAATAAAATTTTGACTTTTTTATCTTATTATTATTATAATTATTATAGAAAAATAGAAAAAAAAAACACCTAATTAATTGTACATTCATTTCATAACCTATTAATGGTGCCAATAATACTTAATATTTCTTTTTATAGTAAGATAATTAGTTGCGTGTGCAATATAACATCTTTATAATACATGCATACTCCTTCCTTATTGTGAGAATCTAAAATCTCTTTCTTTGTTTCTTTGTCATTCAAACAAACGAAGTATGGATCTCTTTGTCTCCCAGGGTGGAATCATCACAGCGAAGAAAAGCAACAAAAGTTGAAAATCACCCAAAATAAGATGATTTTTCATGACTAACTTTCTTCGAAATGTTCAGAAAACTAACCATTTTTGCATTATTATCAAAGCATAATGGATTATTCTTTAAAGATAATTAATTATATACTTACGATTAAATATTTATGTTTTTATATTATAATATAATAAGTAATTAAAATAAACAGTATTTTGTAAACTAAATTAGTTAATATTGAATAATTAATCTCGTAAGAAAATGATTTAGTTTAATTAAGTTTTAAATTAATATTGTGAGAATTAAAAAATTGTATTTTAGAAGTGTTAGTCTTTTAAAATAGGAAAACCATGTTATTTTAATAATAAAATGCTTAAGTAAAAAATAGAAACTTTATAAAAAAAAATCATTATTTAAAAATACTTTATGTTTCTAAATTGCTTTTTCTAAGAATTTTTTCCTTTTTTTTAAGCTTTTGAAAATCCGAGTTCCTAGGATCGTTTCTTGTGGCAAGCTTCATGTTTAACCAATAGTTTCTCTATATGGAATAAGTTAATTTTCTGCACTTTTCTAATTTCATTCACTTTTATCGGTGCATGCATGTTTTTTTATTTTGCATGTGTCGTTTAGTCCTCCTTTTTGAATATATGTTGGTCAATGATTATGATAGTGTGATTTAATCATGTTCTTGATTTTTTTTAATGGTAGATAGAGCCTTTAATGGGAAAGGAACTATTTTTGTTATCTAATGAATCTCTGGCCAGTTTTGGTTAAGTAAGAAAAACTAGTTTATTTTAACTTTAATTTACATTTTCAAAATTTTACTTTTTTACATTAGAATATTTTTAAATTATTTTCTATATATATTTTAAGTGATGTATTCTGTGTCATCAATTAAATTCAGCACAAACTTTTCATTTGCTTCTCTCAGTTCAACTCTACACTCTTTGCCTCTCTTATTCTACTCCTAAGGGTCAAAATGAAAATGCCTCTAAAGTAACCTGAGTTATAGATTTATGCTGGAACATCGCGTTCACTAAAAATAATGTCTAATGTTAAAACAAATGGGGACTGATTTAATCATGTCACATTAGATAGACATGGTTTATGGTTTGCCTGACGATGGATAAACTAAATAAAAAGTGGATGGAAAATTGTATAAAGGAAATGGCTTAGGTAGAAGAAAATAAGTGTGGCAACCAAGAGGCTAAGCTCGACCAAGGACTACGTCCACATAATCAATCTCAGGTTTCTTTATATCCAAATTGCATTAATGTACATACTAACTGACCAACTATCATGTATTTGGAAAACCATTTGTACCTATTTAAATGCAGCATACTCACAAGTATTGAGAGGATGAATTGACATTACATCAAAACCAAGGGGTTTTCAAACATACGCTTAGTCTATACCATTTTCTTATACTAGACTCACTCATTGGACATATGATATGCATAATTTCTTTAATGTAACTTAACATTTCTTAAATTATTTTCAACTTCTAATCCCTAATTTGCCTATAATGTTTCATGACTTAGAAACCATACATATATTTCATTACTCAAAACTAGTCAAATAAAAACGGAGCTACAAATATTCTATTTTCAAGGGTGTCGTTCTTTGATATACAAATACAATACGAGTGTAGGAAACAATACATAAGATACACTTACTTTAAAAAGATATAAAATTTATTAAACATAATAAAATTGCATTTTTCAAAAATTGTCTTCATAAAAGTATCTATATTTCAAAGGTTTGACTACCTCCTCAATATGTATTGATGATATACCCTAAAGTACATAGATATACAAAACAAAATTGAAGTACTGCTTCATAAATTTCCTCGTACAATAGATTCATGGCATTACAATAACAAAAGCAATATTCAGCGTATACTCAAAAGAGAATCACTAATCAATAATACATAATGGCATTAGATTCTAGAAATTAATGAACTTTATACAAAACCACATTCCCTCTTTCCCTCCCTTTTTAAAACTCGTCATAATATATATTTTTATCATTCGTCAGCCTAAAAATATTCTTCACAACACAATCAATCGATAAATATATTTACCATTTTGCCAAATGCCTAATCTACACAAAATCACTGTGCTACAGAGTTACACTTACAGATAATAAAATCGATTGTGGCATTGTGCAGAGCAATAGCGGCTTCAATCATCGTCATCATCATCACCACATAGCACTTCCATGAGGTCATTCGGTGATACCCAAATTGGAAGATCAAACAAGGTTTGTTTGAACTGTTCTTCTCTCTTAACGCACACAGCTTCTGCTATGTCGCATAAATTTGACACATCACGAATTATCGCTTCCTGCGCTTCCACCTGTGCAATTCACGCACTAAGTTCATTGTCGCACCCACAATCTCTCCAATTCAATTATAAAATCTCATATAGAACCTATATTTAGCAAATTAGGGTTTTACCTGCAATAGGAGGTCGCGGAGGAGGGAGCTACCGGCGGAATCGGTTGAGGAGGAAGGGGAAGGGAGGGATTGGGCTTGGTTTAGTCGTTGCTGCTGCTGTTGTTGTTGAGGAGAGTGAAGAGCGGTGCGTTGTTGCAGTGCGAGCAAGGTGTTCGACAGTGCTTCCCATTGAAAAATCTCTTTTTCGTACTTCGATTTGAGCTTGAGTAGGGTTTGTTTCTTACGCTCTCTCCGAAGGTTTTCCGCCGCCGATTCGTCGGCCTCTGGCGGCGGTGGAGCGTCGATGCGGCGGCGCTTGCGCTTGAAGATGAAGCCGTCGTCGTTGCAGAGCTCCCACTGGTGGTCGTCTTCCATTTTGAAAAATGGGAGAGATCGCGGGTTTTTGACTTTTCAATTTTGAACTTCAAATATGCCTCTTTTCTAACGTTTCTTTCTTATTAAACCTTTTTCGTTCTGTTAGTTATTTTAACTTAATTTCTAAATTTTAATCCCTATAATAACTAAGCCATTTTAGAATAAGTTTCTTTTTGTTATAATTTTAATTTTACTTTATTTAAAATATTCATTTTCTGTTTCTAATGTTCTGCATATTTTAAAAATATTTGGTTAAAAATATTGATTTTAACCAAATAAAATGTTCTGCCTATTTTACCATTATCGAGAATATATTTCATAAAAAATTGTACATTTTTATATAAAATATTTTAGATTTATTATGTAAAAAATGGTGCTCATAGTGAAAATTGGGGCTGGCCATTGTACAAACAATCCAATATAAAAAAACAAACTGCAGCCCAAAACACAATTATTAACAATTAGTCATTGTGATTAAACATATCCAAATAGATGAAAGAATGAACAATAGTGATAGACACAACAAATAAAGAGATAAAATGAGTATGCAAAACGCTTCAGCAATTAAATACACTCACTCGTATTGGAAACAATTAAACATAATTTTTTTTAATATTTATATTAGAAAAATATATATATTTTGATATTAAATACTTTATATTAAATTATTATTTGAAAGGTGAGTATGCGTATGAGTATACTCATACTTCGTCTTTAATAAGTATGAAGGAAAATTTTCCTATCCGTTATGAAAATGGAGATGAATTTTTATTTTTTGAATTTGTGTTGAGATATTCAAGTGTAAAAGAATTTGTTGTAATTTTTTTTTATATATTTTATTATTATAGTTATATTTGGATAATTATAATAATTTTGTATATGCATTGTTTTAATTGTTCTAATTTATTAAATATGTGATGATTCTATTAGTGTAAACACTACAAAAAAGAAGGGCATTACCGAAGGCCATAAGCCCTCGGAAATAGCCAGAAGCCGTCGGAAAAGGGTATTTACAGACGGCTTATCGACGGCCAAAGAGCCCTCGGTAAATCCCTTGTCGCTAACAATTACCGAGGGCTTCCGCCCTTCGGTAATTACCGAGGGCCAAAAGCCTTCGGTAATTACCGAGGGCCAAAAGCCTTCGGTAATTACCGAGGGCCAAAAGCCTTCGGTAATTACCGAAGGGCAAAAGCCTTCGGTAAAAATCAGACAGGATTAAAGGATAAAGAATCAATGAACTACATTTAAAATTTCTAGCAAATTGTAATGCAGCTGGTAATGCGATGAACTCTATAATTTCCTTTCAAGTTAAATCATTTTTCGGAACATTTGTCTTGAAGAAGGTAATAATGAATGTAATTTTTTGTCATTCAACAAAGAATAAAGTATGATTCTTATATTCCAATACATATATCTCCAGAAGAAAAAAGGCTACAAATTATAAAATCTAACTGTAAATAGAAAGCTCTTATGAATCATCATTTACATTCTTGACAATCTTCAAAAGAAATTCGCCGAAGAATGAATAAGAAAACCAAAAGACTTCTATCTGGTGAAATTGAGTGAGAATACCAAACAGGGATTGTCCAACTTTGGCAAACTCGTAGCTGGTTATGTATGAGCTGCGCTTTAAATGAAACAATTGTTGCAGTATCCATAATACCAAAAAGGAACCCATAGCCTATCTTCCAATCACTTCCTGTTGGTGTATACTGTGAAGGAACCTTGTAATAAGAGGGATTAACAATGTTAAGGAAATAAAAAAACCAATATATATAAATGGAACACTAGAATAAATAAAATAAAAAATAAATATTTATTTATTCTTTTATGAAAATCTGCAAGGATTTGACTATTAACCTTATATATGAAATAAATTTAAGTATTAGCAATATACATTTTAAGGTGATATAATAATTTAAAGTAATATAACATATCCTAAGTATTGGAACATCACGTTCCTGCCAAAAATTTATAGATTAACGTGCTGAGGTATTAATTATAGCAACCACCTAGGTCTAATGCAATGTAACATCACGTTTCAGCCAAAATTTCCTACATTAACGTGCCAAGATTTTATTCATCAACTACCACCTAAGCCTGGTGCAGTTAGATATAATTCTAAACATTCCTCAGCAAAACTCACACAAAAAAAATGTTAGAACAGCAGAAAAATGAATGTTAATACAGCAACATTGGTCCCCTCAAAACAGCAGCAAAAATTGGCTCAAAACTCACGGTGCTATATGGAATCAAGGCAAGATCACTCCCTCACATACACCCTTCTTTCAAAATAGTAATGTGTCTCTCAAATAACAATTCTAGAGCACCAAGTCAAGGCTAAAGCAAGTGGAAAAATGTACAATCCAACCTCAACACAATAAAAGAACCAAGCCAAGACAGCATACACTTTAGAAGCCAAAAATGGAAGAAATCCGCAAGACAAATGGTGAAAAACAGAACCTAGAAAGCAATAAACTTGTCACAGAAAAAATTGGCAGCAATCTAAAGATTAAGAGGAGACAAAACAACAAAGAATTAGGAGTAAAAAATAGTGGCACATTAAGAAGACAGCACCAAACAAAGTTAACACAACTAAGAATCAAATCACACCAACATGCTAGGCATACATGAAGAGTAAGATCTAATTAATGCTAGAAATAATTTGGCAAACCTCAAACCTATATATTTTGTATTTTTAATGAGAAAAGAGGCTTCAAATGAATTATCAAACACGCTAGAGACAGTAATTGATTTTCGGCCAGACCTCATACAATTGCACACAACATTGAAGTTGATTTGAAAATTTTTTTACAGTATGCAGAGGTGAAATTTAAGTCTCGACCAAGCAGTATTGAAAGAGGAAAGTGTGTTTGATTAAAAGGACAATTGGAATGGGGTAATGCCTCTATGGACACAGAACATATAAGAAAAGTTCACACACTTAAATCCTATGGTGATCAAACTCAAATCAGCATATAAACATGGAGATGTAAAAGACTCTTAGCTATGCCATTTCAGAAATGTTTTCTAGAAAACTCCTAAATAGGAAAAAAAAATATGACTCAAAGCAAAGCTAACAATCAAGAAAGACATATACAATCCGGCCAAGACAAAGAATAAAACTGGAACAGGCACACACAATGAAATAGGACACCTACTCTCTAGATTTTTAATTCTTTAACAGTGACTCAAACAATGATATTTTTGTTGAAGGATTCAACTATCTTTCTTAATATTATGCAATTCAAGTATTTGGTTTTTCTTTTTATATATTTCACTTTGCTCTGAATATTTTGCACTATATGAATATTCATTAAATGGCATGTTTTACCTCAATTCTCCAATTACCAGAAGCAATCACAGAATTAACAAACACATCACATTGGATTCACATGTCATATGCAAAATGGTAAACTAATTAACACTAACTTGGTATTTTACGCAGAAGAAGATGGCTTAATCATCGAAGCTCAGCACTGCACGAACCCTCGACCTTAGTCAACGCACTAGGGAGCCCCTCCTTACGACAATGGCCTCCTCACACCAACATCCATGACCACGAACCCTCTACAAACCATGAAATTATCATACCTCCACCAACCACAAACCATAACCACGAACCAGGAAACCCTTGTACCTCCACCAACAATAAAACACAAACCCTAGGAAACCGCAAGCACATAGGAAAGGGAAGACCACAACGATGGGCCTCTCGATAGCAAGAGTTAGTGAAAGTTGGGGAACTCCAGAACACACTGTGATTGAACAACAATGGAGGTAGGGGAACATGACACCGACAACGAATTGGGGAATAACAGTGACATAGTGAGATTTGGAAACTAGAGAAAAAGTGCAAGGTTTATGGCGTAGAGAAGGGAGGGGTGGTGTTGGGGTTTGGCGAAGAGGAGGGAGACGGTGTGCGGCAGCGAGGGGAGAAGAGAGAAGCGGGAAGAAGCGGGAATTGCGAAAAAATGGCCACCGTTGAGATTAGGGTTAAGAGGTTTTGGGAGGGAGAAGATTTCACAAAACTGAATTTGGGAGAATGAGATAGCGAAATCCCAAATTCTCATTTCACTCAGCTGAACCTTTTACCGAAGGCCGTATTCCTTCGGTACTGTCACTGCTTACCGAAGGATAAAAGACCGTCGGTATTAATCCTTCGATAATAAACATATTTCTTGTAGTGAAAAAGATATACGACAATAATTATTTTTTATAATCGATAGCGATTCTACAATTGAAGTATATTAAAACGAAGTACAAAAAGAAAGATTTTTTGTTTCAGTTATAAACCAAAGTAAAAAAGTTCACATTTTGGTTCAGCTAAAAAAACCAAAAATTAAAAAACAAAAGTGGTCTATAGTAGCGATTGTGAAAAGAACCATTGTCATTGATCATTTTTTGCTTAGGTTATAAAAATAACCGTGGCCAAAAGTCTTTTTTTTAAGATTTTTTTTAAAAAATATTTTTATATTTAATCTCAAACAAAAAGCGTTTGAATTGAGTTTTCCTTTTTTATGGTCGAAGGTAGCATTCTCCATAACTGAAAGAATACATGGGGAGTTCGTTTTGTACAAAATCTATTTAAAGGAGTTCATCTCCTACAACGAAGATAAAGCTTAATAGTAGGAATATTTTAAAAAATGTGTAAATGACGGTGTTTAAAGTAGAGGTTATATGTGAAACAACCTATGAATGAACTAAATGAACACGACCAAAGACACGGTGTGGTTTACATGAGCCACTGTAGAATTTTTCACCATCGAAATCATGAACCAAACCACTATCTGCAATTGCATACAAGAAACGAAACATATTACACAAGTTAATATGTCAAATATGCACTATTGTGCAAACACAAAAACTGAAAAAAAAGCAATGACAATTGTGCTCGCCACAGCGGCAGAGACAAATGAACAGCGACGACAACGAGCAATGAATGTAGTGCGACAACAAGCAATGAATGTAGCACAATAACAAGCAATGTATAATGTCACTTTTTTGCAAAAAGAATGAAGAAGAGATGTTGTATGTGGTTGGTAACTTGCATCTCTTTTGCGAATATTTTATTACTAGACGAGACATACGAAAACTGTTGTTCAAATAACAGAGACTATACGTCCTTCACAAAAAAAGAAAACAAGTCGCAATTTTGTAATTTTGATCAAATTTTTTTTACCTTGATTGTTAAGGGACTACCGCAGAAAGTAGATACAACAACAATTATTCAAATAACTGATGTCATATGTCCCGTTCAGAAAAAAGAGAAAAAAAAATAACAAGATTTTTGAAAGAAAATGAAAATTTTAGCACACATTTCTACCTTTGTTAAGGGAATTAATGCAGAAAATAGATACGATAACAATTGTTCAAATAATTGATATTATATATTCTGTTCAGAAAAAAGAAAAAAAAAATAACAAAAGTTTTGAAAGAAAATGAAAATATTTTAGCACACCTTTCGATCTTTGTTATTTAGAAAGTAGACATGAGAACAATTGTTCAAATAACTTAAAAAATAGCACATACAGGCATTGATGTGTGAAATGTCTTGTTTAGAGAAAAAAAAATAGCAAGACTTTTGAAAAAAATAGCACGACGGAGTTTGCTGCGCGTGAAATGGATCCCACAGTAGCCATTGATGTGTGAAGTTTGAGCTCCATGCTTTCGTGTAAAGATTATCGGAAAACAAAATAGATTAATATATATTTTTTTTCCAAAATTCAAGATGTTTTTCCAAGAATTAATATCGTTGTAAAAACTTTTTTTAAGCAACTCGCGTGATTTGTCTCCTTAAATCTAAATTATTTTAAAATAAAATTTAAAAAGTTACTACTAGAAATTTATGTATCTTTTCACTTATGAAAAAAATAACTTCCACAGTAATAACTTCTAAAAATATAATAATAATTTAAATTTTTTTATTTTCATATAATCTTATATGTTTCCCCTCTCATAGTAATTTTTACTATAAGGAAATCCATGTATACATATTTCAAGGTCACCAAGTGGTTGTTAGAATAGATCATCCCATAAGAAATATTATGAAAAAACTAGAGACCTGGCGGGGAGGATGGTGGTGGGATGGTTAGTAGAATTGTGAGAGTTGGGTTTATAGTTTGAACTGCGCGGTTCGATACAACAACACTTGACAGATTTTGCACTAGAATTGCCTGTAGGAATCTCGGACCCATCTCAACCTTGGAAGCTTTTTGTGGATGGGGCGTGTGACAAACAAGGAGGAGAAGCAAGAGTGGTCAGGAGAGAACAGTCTGATAGTGAAAGAATCTCTAGTCTTTTCGATTTAAGATAAGTAATAATTACAAAGTCTGAATTCCCAGTTGGTAGTTGGAGGGACGAGAACGCGTTGATACCTTATTAAAGCTAGCCAACAAAAAAGAGAAGGCCAACTATCTTCAGTAATAAGACAAGTGTTGATGAAGTCGTCCATCGAATGCTTATCGATGTCCATTGCATCTAGCCAAACTAGTGCGAAGAAAAAAAGTGCAGGCCTTAATGATGAAACAGGAATCCGGAAAGGTCGTCTGTACGATAAATACTAAGAAAAGAGTCCAACACATCCATCCCACATAAACAACCCGCGCTTTACGAGCAGAGTATTCCTTGTGCACGAAGGAGTACGCGACATAAATCAACTTATCCGAGTTACACATCGTTGTTTGTCAAAATATTTTAATTTTTCAAATTGGAAAAAAATCACATAGTCATGAATTTTGTTAAATAACCAACTTCAATTTTCTTAAAAAATATATAAGAAATATTTTTTTTAAGGAAAACGTTTCAACAATACAGTTACGGTTGATTATTTTCTAATGATATATATATAGTTTCATTTTAATTACCAACAATACATTTAATAATAAGATGCAAAATTATCAAATAAAAGTTTCATTTTTCTAATGATATTCAAAGTTTCATTTTAATTACCAACAATATTTCAATTGGTAACAACACAATTATTTTTGTAATGTCTCATTGTTTATGGAACAGAAAAATGTTCATAGTGATTTCTACAGCATGTTCATATGTTCATCATATACTCAAATTTTGAATTTGATGGGAAGAAAAAAAAGAGGGTGCAAGAAAGGCATTAAATGCAAGAAAGTTAGTGATTTCTATACCAATTACTATTAAATGCAAAAGACGGGAATCGACTATGCGTTATTATAGGGTATTAAATCATTAAATTACAAATTGCGCACTCTGAACAAAATCATTTACCCATCCATCTAACAAATTATATACCATTATCTCACATACAATGTAAAGCATAAACCTAAATAGGAAAAATCCAACCATCTAACCAAGACACCGAATAACAACAAACACTATCATACAATAAGCCAATCACAAAAGCTTAGGATAAATAAGCAAAATATCTACCTTGAAGATAACCTTTGCCTTCATTAATGAGATCCAGAGCCACTGTCACTATAGTACAGTATATACAGATGAATTAGAGAAACAATAATTGGACTTTAACCTCGAATCACATTTAAAATATACTTCATCAGTTAGTACCGACACATTGTAATATATGTTTTGTATTGTATGGGAGAAAACAGAATTCATGAGGACAATGCTCAACCTGTTGGGCTCTGAGGAGTATACACCTACAAAGCTTTCCGTTCAAGACAAAATGGCACCTTGAGTCCACGTAGCTCTCAACATCCCAGAGAAAAGAACCAAAAGTCACAGCCTCTAAAACAAGTTTCTTTAAACCACCAAAGCTAATTTTCACGTTTTCATCCTTAGAGACTGAACCCTCTGTGTGCTTCTCAATGATGCTGATAGCCTATTGTTGCATATCTTTGCAGGCCAACAGGCCAAGTAGATACTTCAGGATGAGACATCCCTTGAGAAGTGTCTTCTTCAATACCGGGTCTCGCTATTCTCTTCTTCAGCTTCATTTGGGAGAACCTTTCATTGTCTTCTCCAGCTGGAACCTTTGATCACTCACTTAAGAAAATAACCATACCCTGAATTTGTTGATTTCAGCTATGGATGTTATATCTCCTACTTTGTTACCAATAATGGTTTTGAATCATATCGTATGCTTCACGTGAGTGAAGCTTCACATGTTTACCATCCTCATCTGGCCACAAATCAATCTTACCAGACAGATCTGGGGTTACAGATCTCCTCGAGGGCTTTCCTCCTTTCATTATTAGCCTTCACCTCGGCAATCCTCCTGGAAAGGTTTGGAAGCCATCACAATGATCAAAAACGGGTTTCTTTAAGACAAACATTTTCAGATTTATAAATAAAAGATCTAAAATGGAACCACATACTAATATAATAATACATCAAACAACAAAGCCTTGAAGTGAGTTTAATTTATATTTCACTACTCTTGTAATTACCAGTGGAATAATTATACAGTAAGGTGTGTAATTTGGGTAAAGTTAAACGTACAACAACTATAGGCAAAAGCCAAAAAAGCTTTGATTGAACACGCACGTCATACAAATTATACTTCACACTAAACCTAAAACCATAGAGAACATCAGAATGTTTTGCTACCATCTAATGGAATATGTTTCATTCATACAAGTTATGGATGCCAAAATGAGCAAGGATGGAAGTTTGTCAAATTTATTACGAGAAACATAAGAGAATGTGAGAAGACATGAGAATGAAACAAACCTGTACAAAATCAAAATCTGTACTTAAAGCAGAAGGCTCTTCCTTTTGTTGATCAGCATCGCGGTCTGTTTGGAGCTGCTCAAGCTGCTGGTCCACGGCAGCAGGCACAAGATGCGGTTGATCTACCAAAATCTGAGAAAGGAACTGCCCAATGGGAGACTCCAACTGAAGAGGAGCAATCTTGGCACGGATATCCGATTCAGATGACTCGGGAAGTGACGAAGCTGCTCTAACTACAAAACCTCTTCGACGACCTTGCTTGGGGATAGAAAGTGAAGTGAAGCAAAGCTGGAAAACATCAACAACAAAAGGCAGGTGAATGATAATTAATCAATGATATCAATCTCTTGACACAGTGTTTGGTTCCATTTATGCTTACTTCAATTCACTTAAAAAGTATCGTGTATTGTCAATGAGATTAGAAAAGCATTTCCAATTCCCTAATTCCAACTATTACCAGCAAAAGATGACTAAAACGGCAATCCATCAGATCACCTCACGAGAATAACAATTAACAAACAGAACACGTAATCAATCACAAAAACGATACCTCTCTGGAAAAATAGAAGTGGAACTGAGGCGTGCAGAGGCGGAGGCGCTGATCGGTCTTCCGAGGACTATCGCCGGTGAGCGGACAACAGTGATTGCCACGTCCATTTAGACGTCGGAGAGGTCACCAAGAAGCTGAAAGCTTGATGGATTCAGAGACAAAATGAACAAAGTGTTGTAAGAATTGCTGACAAAATCTCAAACAGTATATGAGATAAGATATAGAAGAGGAGAGAAGAAGAAAGATTTTAAGAGAGAAAGTAGAGATTGAAATTTTGTTTCTTGGAAAGAAATGAGATACTATATTTATAAGAAATGCAGAGGACCGTTGCAACAAAAAGAAATTAGCCGTTAGGATCAGAACGTTGGCCAAAATCAAAAAGCAGCACTTGAACGTTGCAATTGGAACGTTGCACAACGTTCTTTTATTCTTTTGCAATAATATTTTATAACAATCTAACGTTCCAAAAACAACTTTTCTAATATAATATTAATATATTACAACACAAAGTAAATGCAGAAGAAACGAAACCCAATTCTGGTGTGCGTTTTGCGTTCAGACATCTCTCATGCAGTTGGAGCAATGAGCCCATATATGCAAAATCAAAAGAAACATCATTTACTATTTCTTGGTAGAATAAAAGATAACCGACTAACATAAGCCAATTCAGCATATTTGAATATTCAACCATTATTACGCTGTCATCTTCAGCTATACATCGGATATTTTTTCATTATTAATGACAGTAATCTTTCATTGGTCACTCTTATTCATTTCATTACATATGATACATATCTTTCCTTTGTCATAGACAGAACGTAACGCCTTAATGTAATCTCGTACATTTGAAAGGGTGTTGGTGTTATTATTTTATTGACGTTTAAAATTAAATTAATATGAACAAATGTTACATTTGTAATGGATTCAGCGGATGGTGACCAACAACTCAACAATAAATAAGATAATTAATAACAATATTAGTCTTGATGATTAATCAGAATAATAATAATTATTAATGAACAATTAATTAGTTTGATTTATTTTATATCAATATGTTTAAGATCTAAGATTTTAAAATTTATTTTATATCAATATATTTTAATAATTATGTCTTATAAGACTCAAATCTTAATCTTGTTATTTTATAAATATCATGTTGTTATAAAACTCAAGTCTTAATTATATCGGTGTATTATTTATATATTATCCTTAATTAAATATGTTTTAAACAAATCATATTTTAATGCATTAACCTTAAAATTTGAATAATGTAGATTATATGTATGGAAATACTTAACTAATTAATGCATTTTCTATTTTAATATTCTAATACAATGTATTTTTATTATTAAATTTAATAACTTTCATTTAAAGTCAAATAAATAATTAGTTAGACTAACGGTTTAATTATCCTTAACAAAGTCTCAAATTCCAGTTTCTCTTTAACCAAGCTTTTAGGTTAGAATACGATGACGTTAGTGCAAACAATACATAAATAATATTAAAGAACAAAATACAAACATATTATTAAATAGTAATAAATGACGTTTGAGATCACAAGTTTTTAAATATTTGAATAATTCACAATTATATATAAATGAGTATAAATTTTATTTTGTAAATAAGTTTTTTGAGATTACTTTAAATTTAAAATTCACTTTTTAAAATGATATTTAAAGTTTATTTTAATAAAATATATATTGTTTTATTCATAGATGTATTTATATATGTGTTTTTCTAAATTTATATAATTTTTTTTTTTAAGTTTAGCACGTCGATTAGAGATGAGACTTTATAAAATTATTTGAAACGATGGATACAATATCGAAAATTATGAGAAGAGTTTGTGTGTTGTTAGTTCTTGCTGTGTTTTTAAAAGGTAGCGATAGTAACGATGAATTGCTTTCTAAAAATGATGCTTTGCATCATACAGTTACTGTTGAAATAACGAACAAATTACATCCGAAGGCGTTGGGTTTTCAGGAGTTGAGTGTTCACTGCAAAGACAAACATCATGATCTGGGTCCTGTTATACTAAAATTCGGTGAAACATATAGTTTTCGATTTGCTCCCAATATCATTGTTTCAAAAACCTTGTACTTTTGTCGCTTTATATGGTCAGGTGGCGATCATCGTTTTGACATTTATGTTCAAGAAAGGGATTATTATTGTCACCACGCTCTCTGTTATTGGGAAATATTTGACAGTGGACCCTGTGGTACTATTAAATATGCATCTAATTCTAGTGTATGCTTTCTTTGGGATAGAGCTTCAACAGCAAAAGAATAATACTTTTTCTTCATAATCATTTATAAAATTATGGAGTTTAAATAATATTTATATGAAGTTTTAAATTTAATGGCAAGAGCCGTATTGCTTAATATTTTTAAAACTAAGGATCAATTAAAAAAGAAGAAGAGAGAATTAAGGATGGATCTACATCTTCTAATAAAAAATGAAAACTATTAGAATGATTAAACCTTATATTTATTCTGATTGTCTACTATATAAATACATAATACACCAGTTGTTAAATTTATTAAAAAATATTAGAAACTCGATTTTTACCGGCCTATCTTATCTTTTTAATTTAGGTTTAATCATTTAGATTGTTTCTATCTATTTTAAAACGTCTTAATTAAGTTTCTATTATTAACTTGAGTGAACAGCGTTAAAATTGAATGTGCGTGGCATCCAGGCTTAGCTGAAGTGACAGTATTTATTACTCCATCCAGAATCATAATTGTTTACTGACGTGGTTTTTCTAATTCGAAAAAAACCCTCAATTTGAAAATTTGGGAACCCTAATTGAAATTAGAATTAAGAGGAGAAAAATCCCTAATCTGATAGGATTATGAACCCTAAAATTGGAAATCTCAATTTCTATCTTCTTCTGTCTGCTTCGTCATCACGCTCTTGTGAGGAAAAGATATAGTTTTCCCTTCTCTTCTTTTCCTTCAACGCTGTAACCTTATGGCAGCTTCCTTGGGGTTTTGATGGTTGTTCGCGCAATGGGTCTCGAGCGACAGGTTTGCGGAGATCGACGAAACTTCGCTGTGGTTGGCTGGATCTCTAGGTTTTGGTTTTTGTTTTTGGTTCTGGTTTTGTACAGGTGGAGGGCTGGCCTCACGATATGGTTCAACTTCTTCAACCTGGTTCATCACCGGCAAAGGACAGAGCTTATGGTTTCTTCCTTCAAACTGAGTTCTCAATTTCCTCCAAAATCCCAAATTTCACAATTTCCTTTTATTCTGCAATATTCCACACTCAAAACACAGGTTTTGATTTTGGCAGAAATGAGTTATTTAAACGTTGCTTTTGTGTACATCAATTATTTCCAAAGAAATTCGACAAACTCTTAATTAATTCAATTTTGTAAAAACAAAAACTTAACTGAGACATTTTAAAATACTAGGACCTTGAGAGAACTCAACATAAATAGAAACTAAATAATTAAACTTTAATTTATTAATAGTTTTCCAACATGATTTAGGTTCCAACAATCCTTATAATTTTTTATTAGAAACAAATGTCAAACGTAGAAGAGGAAAAATCATAAATAGTCATTAATAAAGTGGAGCCCACATTAACTTCATCAATGTCATGGTTCTAATTCTAACTCATCAAATGGACCACTTATACTTTAATTGAAAAGTTATTTTAATAAAATAATACTACTAAAATAAACACAGATTAAATAATCAAAAGCAAAAACAGGTAATCCAACTTTTAAAAAGAAAGCTATTACATTTTAAGTATAACAATAATATCAAAAACAAATTATATAAAGGCATCACAACGGGTCGAATACTAATATATTCGCTATTCGATTTATAAAAAAAATTCACATTTGTTACCTTTTCATTACTGTCAAATATTTATTTAAAAATTACTTACGAATATTTAAAAAAAATATTTTATAAAATTAAAAAATATAAAATATAATATAAATAAAATTAAATATAAATTAAAATTTAATTTTAATAAAATTTAACTTAATAAAATATAAACAAAATTAAAAAACAAATACAAACAAACATATCAAATAGTAAGGAATGATATTGGAGATAGCTATTAAAAATATGAATAATTTTAAAAAATAATTAAATTTTATTTTATAAAGAGATATCTTTAAAATTAAATTAAATTTAAAATTTATCTTTAACGATAATATATTTATAATTTATTTTAATAATCTACTATTTGTTAAATTTATCGAATTTTTTCTATCATGATACTTGTACCATACAGTCGCGCATGTCAGAATTATGACTGGTCGGTCAGAAGAATGAGACAATAAATGATCTCAAATTCTAACGAACCTTAAGCACAATTATTAATTAAGTTTTGAAGTAACTTTTACTTATTATGCATTGGATTGTGATTACAATACTAATCATAAGTTTATCTTAAAATTTATAAATACAAGTTTAAGGTAAGAGGTAGGTGACTACATTTATTCTGAATTTAAGATTTTTTTGTGATAAATGATCTAACTGAATTGAGTATTAAAATGTCTTTAACATATACCCGTTCACATAATTTAAAGTTCAGATATAAAAACATAAAAGAGTTTAACTAAGAATAGTCGAAATATCATAAGTGACTAAAAGAAAAGTATAAAGGAGTGTTTGTTAGTGATTCCCGATCTCACATCCGAAACAATACTCACAAATATTTAATTGCATGTTCGATGTATATTTAATTATTCATTAATAGGTATTTATGTGTGTTTTTCTTATTTCATGTAAAAGAAATTGATCTTCTTGAAGTTACCCTGAGAACGAAACATTTGAGTAATGATGAATTCAATTTCCAAAGTTATGAAAACACTTTGTTTGTTGTTAATTCTTCCTCTGCTGTGGAAAGGTAGTGTGAGTAAAGATCAATTGATTCCTCACAAAGTTACGGTTAAAATAACCAACGGATTACAACATAAGCAATTGAGTCTTCACTGCAAAGACAAACATCATGATTTAGGTTCTGTTACACTAAACGTTGGCGAAACATACACTTTTAAATTTAACCCTAATTTCTGGGTTCATGCAACCTTGTATTTCTGTCACTTCGTATGGTCAGGTGGTGATCATCGTTTTGACATTTATGTGCAAGATAGGGATATGTATTGTAACAATAATCTATGTTCTTGGCAAATAATGGAGAAGAGACCATGTGATGTTTCATATGGAATTCTATCTCGTAAATGCTATGAATGGGATAAATCTTCACCAGAAAAATAATAATATTTTGTCTTCATAATTATTCATATATTTATGGACTTTAAATAATATTTATATCATAATTAAGTTTTAAATTTAGGTTTAATATATTCCAGTAATCTTTGTTTTTGGTTGGAAGTTTTTTATTTATTTTTATTTTATTGAATCATGTTTCTGCTGAAATTGGACAAGAATGGCGTCTGTCTGAAATTCTTATCTATCGAATGTTCTTCCACTCTTTGCACTATGTGACCCATCAGAATCTTATTCTGGAAGTTTTAAGTAATTCAGTTAAGGAAAAAAATGTGTTTATCTTGACATTAACTTTCTGTTTATAGAATTTATAAGAATTTGACCAATTAATTTATCTTTTAATAATTATTAATATCTGTCATCAATAATCGTTGTAGTATTAATTACGTTTTAACTCTCTTCAAACCAGTCATAAAGATGCATGATGCTTTTTTGTGCATCAATAGCTGGATTCTTTCTTACCAGTTTCTCACGGTACTCAATCAGTTGGCTGTAAACCCAAAGTAACAAATTCAATTTAAAAAAATTGAAGAAGAAACTGTACTTCCATGTCATATACTTTTGTTAAGTAATGTCATTTTAAAAATTCATATAACGTTGCTTGGTCACTATTTTCTTTTTACGTCATTTAACCAATTTAATTTTAATTTTTCAAAATTAAAAATTTAATTGAGAAAAAAAATAAAGACGAATTTGCGACTTCCATAAAAAAACTGCTGGAATGATTAAACTTTAAATTTATTCATTATAAAAAAATTATTTACTCTTTTATACTTTTATTAATTTAACTAATTACTCTTAATATTATTTATACAATATTAATTATAATACTTTTTTATTTCATTGACTAAAATTTATTAGTTATATACGTTTTGTTTTTTCTATTTTATTCTATTAACTACTAGTTTTAAAATTTAAATAACTTAAAAAGATGTGCTCACGTAGTCGTGATAACGCATGTATTTACACTATTCTATCTATATATTTTTTATATATAAAGAGAGTTCTGTTTTAAAATTTTATCCTTTAAATAATATTTTTTAATTAATTTAATTATTTTATTAATATTATCTTTTATGTAACAGTTTACTTAAATTTAATTATTTATTTTTACCGTTTTTTAAACTTAACTATTTTTAATTAATAAATAAAATCTGCTTATAATAAAATTATAAAATTTATCTATATATATATCTATTTATAAAAAGAATTTTTATTTTTTGTTTATATTTATTTTTCAATTTTATCTTTTAAATAATATTTTCTTAATTAAAATAATTATTTTGTTAATATTATCTTTTAAGTGAATTTTTATTTAAATTTAACAATTTATTTTGACCGTCTTTTAAACTTAACTATTTTTTTTAATTAATAAACAAAATCTACTTATAATAAAATCATAAAAAAATTATTTATGCTTAATTACATAATTATACTAGAAAATAATAATAATAATAATAATCACATTTTATTATTAAATAACACATTATTTATCTATACTATTTGGTGTGTTTTTTTTTTCTTTTCAAGTGATCGTTTTTTCAAATTTAATTATTTTTTTAAATGAAATAAATAAAAATGATTATAAAAATAAATACAAAAATACTTATGATTAAATTGCGAAAATTATTTATATTTATTTTAATTATAATTTTATTATTTTTTGTTATTAGAAAAAAAGTAAACGCATATGTGAATAATACATGTGGTTTTACTGGTTATTATTATTGGATTAATAAAACATCAATTTTTGAATTTTATAAGTTTTATTATCTGAATAAAATTAGACGTTGACAATTAGTAGTACGTTATAACAATAATGATAATTAATAGAATTCCAAATTCATCGGTACCATAAAAGTTAAGACTGTAAATGCGAATATCATAAATGCTCATAAAAAAATATAATAAAACTTGATTAAAAGAGACCTTTCATATTTTTCTTAAAACTTATAAAATAACTTACTAATATTTAGAAGAAGATTATTTTTAGATTAAGATTTTATTTACATTCATTCACTTTAATTTATTTTTTCACTTTATATCACAATATTTCTAACATCTTTTCTAAATTTTAATTTAACATAAAAGTTTCATAAGACTAACTTCACAATTAATATTTCATTCGAATATTAACAATAACATACTTTCTTTCTAATGTAGAAAAATATTTTTTATTTATTTTAAACCATATATATATAATTTATATGTATAAATAAAAAAAGTGTAAGTTAGAAAAATATTATTTTTAGACTTATAGAGACGTAAAAGTCATAAAAATTAATGAAGTGGAGCCCACGTTAACTTTATTGACCATAACTCATTGATATTATTAAATTAGTAATAAATGCTTTTATTTTTAAAATATGAACAATTCACGATGTGCATAAATTAATTTTGAAAATGATAATTAGAGTTTATTTTAATAAAATCTATATTGAATTTATCATATTTGTATACATAATTATTGATAGAGGTATATATATAAATATGTGTGTGTGCTTACCTGAGTGGATGTAAACGAAAGCAGTGTTGTTTGAAGTGAGTCTGTGAAAGAAAGAATCTTGCAATGGATTCAATCTGGAAAATGATGAGAATAGTTTGTTGGGTGTTAATTGTTGGTGAACATTTAAAAGGTGGCGAGAGTATTAATTTCAATAAAAAGGTTACTGTTAAAATAGTCAACAAATTACATTCGAGTAAGATAGGTTATCCAGCATTGACTGTTCACTGCAGAGACAAACTTCATAATCTGCCTCAAGTTACTCTAAAATACAACGAAATATTTAGTTTTCGATTTCTTCCCAATGTCTTTGCTGCAGTAACCTTGTACTACTGTCACTTTGTATGGCCAACTGGTAATTATCGTTTTGACATTTATGTTCAAGAGAGGGATTATGACTGTAACGACTTTTTATGTTACTGGGAAATATCTGAATATGGACCATGTGGTACTATTTATGATGGATCTAATTCTACTGCATGCTTTGCCTGGAAGAAACCTTTACCAGCAAAATTTTTTACTTTATCTCCATAATCATTTATAAGATTATGATCGACTTTAAATAATATTTACATCATATATGGAGTTTTACATTTATTGTGATTGCCCCCACAGTTCAATACCTTAATACATTAGTGGTTCGATTTATTGATTTTAGTTAGATTTACTATTGTTCGGATTGTATTCAACTTTATTTAGTCTTTAACTGTGTTTGATCTTTATTTGTTAATAACCGTTCGGTCTTATACTTGTGTTTTATTTTTTACTGTGTCGTTTAATCTTTAATTATGTTTAGCTTATGTTTAGTCTTCGTCTGTTAATAATCGATCGGTCTTATTATTTTCTGATATTACTATTTGTTTTGATCGGCTATATTATGGTCATTCCCTATGTTTTTTTGAGCACAATCCAAAAAGTATTTTTTCAGATGATTCTCTCTTTTAGTTTTCTTTTTCTGTAATTTGCATTTGGACTCTTGCTCCTTTCTGTTATTAACATTTGAAACGCTATTAACAATATAGCAATCTGGATTATCAACATTACGAGCAGCACGATCAACTTCTTGTCGCGTGGCTCCTTTCTTTGATGTCTTCTTTCATTCTAAATACACAATTAACAATATATATATATATATATATATATATATATATATATATACTAATAAAGAAAACGCTTTTAACTTATGTTATTTTAGGTTTTTGAAATTTGCTATAGTATAATATTATAATAAGAAACGATATCTATTATATTTGATTAGATGTTAATTAATTAACAGACTATGTTGCATTTATAAGAAATGGTAATTAAGGTCGGTTGTACTAATAACATATGTTAATTTATGTTTTTTTTTATCAATATTTTTCTTTACTGAAATCATGAATAATTAATATACATACAAAAATACATTATAAAAATTTCCAAAATTATACAAGTAGTATAGGTATCTAAAATAAAAATATAAAGTATAGAAAAGTGGTTGAAAAATACTAATAAAATAAAAAGCATACCTTAAATTATGGATTTTTAAAAATTACAAAAAAAAACTTAATTGCTTATTTAGTCTATATGTTAAGTAGATTTTTTCAATTTAATACCCGATTTTAAAAGTGTATACATTGGATCTTAAAGTTGTAAAAATTATATGAATTAAGTTCTTTCTGGCATAAAGGGAGTTAACTATGCGTTCATGTGACTATAAAATTTGATCTTTTTCTTCTTTCTCATCTATTCATTCTGCAAACATCCAACCTTGGACATTTTTTTTCTTTTTCTCCTTCCGCTGACGTGTTCCTCTATGCATTCTGCTTCCTTCCTCTCAGTTTGACACTCTACCGTTCGGTTCAAAAATTCCTCTGTCGTTCGGTGCAAAGTTCCTTCCTCTGTTGTTCGGTGAAAAATTTCCCTTCCCTCTTCTCGGCTTGACACTCTGCCGTTCAGCTTGACACTCTCGGCTTGACTTCCTTCCTTCCTTCATCTGACGCTCGGCTACTATGTGCAACTGATTCAACCACTCGTTATCGTCATGCCTTGCGCGTGTTACAAAAACCCCCAATCAAAAAAGCACTACGAAGCCGCCACACTCATCTTCTTCACCAGAAACCTCCATAGCTTCGCGTAACCAGGGCACCATCGGCCCACCCTCTTCTCCATCATTCTCGCGCAACAGCCTCCATTGTGAAACCTTCACCAACCTAAATCGCACCACTGTTTGTAACAAATGGAATAGTGAAAGAGACTAATGCACCGAACGGTAGAGGACGCTTGAACCGAATGGCCGAGGACCTCCGCACCAAACGGCCAAATACTCATTCACCGAACGGTAGAATAACAGGTGAAGAGACAGTTACACCGAAAGGTAGAGGACGCTTGAACAGAACGGTCGGGGGTGAAGGAGATGGCAGGAAGAGCAGAGGAGAGAGAAAAAAAAATATATTCACTTACTGCTTTTAATTAACGTTGAGAGGAATTTTTTAACCGAATGGTAGAGTGTCAAGCAGAGAGGAAGGAAGGGGAATACGTAGAGGGACACGTCAGCGGAGAAAAAGAAAAAAAAATGTCCTACAATTATGAAAATCATAAATATAGAAAGAGAAAAAGTTGGATGTTGCAGAAAGAAGATATGAGAGAGAATAAAAAGATCAGATTTTATAGTTACATCAGCGCGGAATTAACTCCATTTATACCAATTTAATGGAAGGGACTTAATTCATACAATTTTTATAACTTTAGGACCTAATGTATACACTTTTAAAACCGGGTACTAAATTGAAAAAACCTACTTAACATATGGACCAAGTAAGCAATTAAGCCAAGAAATACCTTAAACAATGACAAGCACATTCATCACCTCCATTTCCAACAATTTTCATTCTTGGAGCATCTCTATTCAAGGTCCATACCAAAAGTTATGACAATTTAAAATTTACAAAACTAAGGTTTAACTAAAAACACAAAAATGCAACATTTATGACACAACAATGGCTAATGATGAAAATATCAATTTTTATGTGAAATGTAATTGAGGAGAATGAAAACTCCAGTCCAAACAAACACTACAATGGAAATATGAAATGAAATAGGTCGAAGAACTTGTTCCTACAAGTTTAGTGTCATCGTTGCACTTTGATAAAATGTTTCGTGTAAGATGAGGATGCTAATGTTGTTTTTAAAAGAAAAATTGATGTTAAACACCTTCACAACACATGTTATAAACTTTTTTTTTGCACTAATAGTGATTGCCTTAATAAGTTGAATAGTAATTAGAATGATACATTAAAAAGAAACTTTAGATATTCTAATGCTGATGCGGACAATATAGGCTCTAACATCCCAATCACGCATGATTTCCTGGGTTGGTGGACATAGATGTTGTGTTATGATGAATAGTTTTGATTATGCTTTTCCTAGTGTTACAAAATTTCCACGTTTTATACTAATTACGCATGGAATAAGGCCTCAAGACTCATACATCCAATGCAAATTTAAATTTGTTAAAGATAAAGATCAAATTTATATTATAAAAAATAATAAATTTCATTTTTTTCCAAATCAATTTTAAAAAAATAATTAAGTTTAAAGTCATTTTATAATATAATATCAAACTTAATATTGTGATGTTAGAATCATTAAAAAATTTCTTTTTGGCTTTGTCATTTGTAAGCCTCTTTCACATATGTTCCTTAACTATTTGTTTTGAATTTTTTTTAAACTTAACTATTTTTTAATTAATAAATAAAATCTACTTATAATAAGATTATAAAAAATTATATATACTTAAATATATAATTATAATAATAAAAATAATAATAATTACATTTTATTATCTATACTATTATATTAAAAGGATTCATTTATTTGGTGTCTCTTTTTTTTTTCTTTTCACTCCCACTCTTTAAGTGATCTGTTTTTCAAATTTAATTATTTTTTAAATTTAAGTTTTTTAAATGAAATAAATAAAAAAGATCTATAAAAATAAATACAAAATATTTATAATTAAATTCTTAAAATTATTTATATTTATTTTAATTATAATTTTATTATTTTTTGTTGATATAAAAAAAGTAAGCATATTGGATTAATGAAACATCAATTTTTGAATTTTATAAATTTTATTATCTGGATAAAATTGGAGAGGTTGACAATTACTTCATTATATGATAATAAATATAATTCCAAATTCATTGGTACCATATAAGTTAAGACTCATAAATGCAATACGAATATCATAAATGTTCATAAAAATATATATTAATGACATAGAATCACCTCATTGAATACTCATTAATAAAACTTGATTAAATGAGACCTTTTATAGTTTTCTTAAAACTTATAAAATAACTTACTAATATTTAGAAGAAGATTATTTTTAGATTAAGATTTCATTTACATTCATTCACTTTAATTACTTTATTTTTTTCACTTTATATCACATTATTTTTAAAATCTTTTTTTTTTATTTTTGATTTAACACAACAGTTTCATAAGACTAACATCACAATTAATATTTCATTTGAATATTAATAATAACACACTTTCTTTCTAATATAGAAAAATATTTTTTTTAAAATTTAAAAAAATATTATTTATATTTACGTATAAAAGTGTAAATTCAAAAAAATATTAGTTTTAGACTTATAAAGATTTTTAATAGAATAGAAACGTAGAAGTCATAAATATTAATGAAGTGGAGCCCACATTAACTTTATTGATCACAAATTATTAATATTATTAAATAGTAATAAATGTTTTTTTTTTTTAAATATGAACAATTCATGACGTATATAAATAAATAAATATAAATTTTGTTATAAGTAACTAGGCTTAAAATTTACTTTTCAAATTTTCATATTTAAAATTTATTCTAAAAAAATTATTATTTATTATACATAATTATTCATAGAGGTATATATATATATATATATATATATATATATATATATGTATATATGTGTGTGGTGAGTTGATGTAAACCAAAGCAGTGTTGTTTCTGACAATGGATTCAATGTCGAAAATTATGAAAACACTTTGTTTGGTGTTAATTCTTGGTGAACATTTAAAAGTTATCGATGCTGGTTTCCATAAAATGGTTACTGTTAAAATAACCAACAAATTATATTCGAGTAAGATAGGTTATCCAGATTTGAGTGTTCACTGCAGAGACAAACTTCATAATCTGCATCCAGTTACTCTAAAATACAACGAAACATATCAGTTTCGATTTCTTCCGAATATCTTTGCTTCAGTAACGTTGTACTACTGTCACTTTGTATGGCCAACTGGAAATTATCATTTTGACATTTATGTTCAAGACAGGGATTTTGAATGTAACCACTATTTATGTTATTGGGAAATACATGAATACGGACCATGTGGTACTATTTATGCTGGATCTACTACTGTTGCATGCTTTGCCTGGGGGAAAGCTTTACCAGCAACAAATTTTACTTTATCTTCATAATCATTTATATAAAATTATGGACTTTAAATAATATTTACATCATATATATGATATTTTATATTTATTTAATACATTAGTGCTTAGATTTATTGAAATATGTTTGAAAATTAATTTTAATCTCTGATTATATGTTTTAAGATCTCTTTCTCTTGTATAATCTGTGCTAACATGGTAATCAAAGCTGTTTAATTCTTATCATGTCTCTTAAACTCAACGACAACAAATAATACGTGAATGACCACTACTTGGAAAATCAAGATTATCCTATCAAGTTCACTGTTTGGAGTACTCCATCAACTAGAGATAAAACTAATTTATAATATATAAGCGAAGTATAAATCTTAATTTATAAGTCGATTTTGTGAGGTTGAGTTAGGTTTAAAAACTCACTTCTAATTAATATGGTATCATGAGTCATGGTTAAAAGCCTATCCTAACTATATTTCTTGAGTATTTCTATTCCATCTATATATAAATAAAGTGCAAATCTCACTTTACAAGCCGGTTTTGTGGAGATTAAATTAAGTTAAAAATTCACTTTCTAATATTCACCACCCTCATCCTTTTGAGCAACAAGATCAACTTCTTGTGGCGCGACTCCTTTCTTTGATGTCTTCTTCTATTCTAAATACACAATTAACAATTATATACTGATAAAAAAAGCTTTTAACGTGTTATTTTAAGTTTTTTTGAAGTTTGTTAAAGATTCAACGTAACAGTAAAAAATGTCAAATTGACGTCTATTATATATTATCAGACGTCAATTAATTAACCGGTGTCTCTTACATTTATAAACTTACATGTGGGTTTGTTTTTTTTAAACTTTTGTCAATATTTTTTTTACTAAAATCGTGAATAGTTAATACAATACATCACAAAAAATTTCAGAATTATAAAAGTAGTACGAGTATCTAAAATAAAAGTATAAATTATAGAAAAATGATTGAAAAATACTAATAAAATAAAAAACATACTTTAAACTAAGGATTTTTAAAAATTACAAAAAAAAAAAAGAAACACCTTAAACAATGGTCCGTTCGTCATTCCATTTTCAACAATTTTTATTTTTGGAACATTTTCATTCGAGATCCATATCAAAAGTTATGACAATTTAAAGTTTACAAAACTCAATGTTAAATTAAAAATGCAACCTTTATAACACACATCAATAACTAGTGAATGAAAACATCAATCTTCATGAGAAATGTTATTGAGGAGAATGAAATCTTTCATCCAAACAAGCACTACAATGGAAATATGAAGTGAAATAGGATGAAGAACTTACTTCGAGTTTAGTGTTATTTATGTACTTTGGTGAGAGGTTTCATACAAACGTGAAAGAGAAACATGAGAATGCTAACACTGTTTTTGAAATTAAAAGAAAAATTGATGTCAAACACCTTTACAACATATGTCAATTTGCAATTTAACACAAACCTAGGACCAATAAACGTTAAATGACATTGGATTAAGATAATCCAACATCATTTAACGGTGGTTAATCCTAGAACTGATGTTAAATTGTAAATTAATATCTATTATGAATAGGTCGAACATTAATTTGAACTAAAAATTTACAAAATTGTAATATTTATTTTAATGTCAAAAATCACTATTTACAACATGGACATGTTATAAATTTTTTTTGCACTAATGATGATATTGTCGATTAACTATTTTAGTTTTTTTTTTTTCAGAACATGATAACATGTTAACAATTGTATTGTTGATTATGATGAGAATTATCGTAGTAATTACTACCACTATCAATAATAATCATAATAAGGGTAAATCTAAATTTATGATACCATTAAAACTAAAAAAAATGCGAATGCAAATACAAGAGGGCTAACAAGTTTGAAACACCTTAAATGTTTATTAGTAAATATCAGTGATGATAATCACTTCATTAAATTCTAATTAATAAAACTTGATTAAATGATACCCTTTATACTTTTCTTAAGAAATAAATTTTGTTACTAATGTTTTAGATGAACAATATTTTTAGATTAAGATTTGATTTGATTTATTTTCATTCACACATTTTTTTTATATTTCACTTCATATCACATTATTTTTAAAACTTTTAATTTAACATTAAAGTTTTGTAAGACTAACATTTTACTTAATATTTTGTTTGATCATTAATAATAACATATCTTTCTAATATAACATTTCTTTTAATTTTATAATCTAACTCTTGAATTTTCAATATTTAGAATATATATATTGGAAATAAACGAATTATTGCCTTAATAAGTTGAATAGTAATTAAAATGAAATTAAACATATACATTAAAAAGAAACTTTAGATATTCTAATGCACGCATTATTTTCTTGGTGGACGTAGATGAATAAGGCCTCAAGACTCATACATCCAATGCACATTTAAATTTATTAAAAATAAAGATCAAATTTTATAATAAATAAGAATAAATTTCATTTTGTTCCAAATCAATTTTATAAAAATAATTAAGTTCTAAGTCATTTTATAATATAAAATCAAACTTAATATAGTAATGTTAGAATCATTACAAATTTACTTTAATCAAAGTTTAGGTTTATCACTTTTATATTTATATTGAATTAGACTTAAATTCTATTAATTTAATGTGATATTAATTTTTTTCTTTTATAGAAGCTAAGTTGCTTTTTTCTTATTGAGTTGGAAGTTCACAAAAACTTATATATTGGTTATGCATTTGAAATAGGTACGTAATAAAAGTTTCCAAATATTAAAAATAATTGCATTTGACAAAATATTATGCAATATTATTCAATTAATAACCAAATTCAAATATGAACTGATTTCATTAAAAAAATTCAACAGATCAAATTTTTTCTTTTTGATACCATTTTATTTTTTTAAGGAAAGTCAAAGTTAAACATGTTTATTAGAAAATGAATAATAATACTTTAACAATATTTTATGATAATATTTTAATATTATTTTATCATTTTATTGATCTAAAATTCTTTACAACTAATAATTATAAACATTAATATAAACCAATTAAAAAATGACACACATGTGAATGTTATTAAAATGTTGTCAAATCATTATAGTTAGAAAATTCGACTTAGTTGTGTAATAATGTAAAAGTGAGTGTTTTACTCAGATCTAAACTTCGAGTTAGTTGTGTAATGTTGTCCATACATAAACTTTATCCCACTCCTAGGAAATTTATTCCTCGGTGAATTTAATTTAAAGCAAAGGACAGAAATGTTGAATGAATAAAATTTATTAAAAAGGGTAAAAAAAGCTATTCTTTTGTATACCCATTCAATGCATAGCTTAGTTCAATTTCTTTGTTGTCCACAAGTCTGAGAAAAAGGTGAAATATATAAAGGAAAGGATGCGAGACTCAGAACAGGATTCACATTCAGGAAGGAGAGAAGAAACCCAACAGAAAAAAATCAGGTCTTTCTCCGATTCTGTGTCTTTTTCACCTTTCATTTTCACTTATTTTAATTTTTAGGTACCACAATTCTTTTCGTACTTGCGTTGAATTCAAACATCCGTATTCCATTTCAGAAAAAAAAAAAACTGTTTTTTGGTTGAGATGAATGTGAAAATGCATGTGTTGATATCATTTGTCTATTTTCTTTTTAGAATTTATCCAGTTGATTATGGTGAAAGCTTTGTCATTGTTCAAAGGGGTTTCTAGAATGTTCTGTGGATTTGTTTTGCCAATGTAATGCTGTAAATTCT
The DNA here is from genome assembly GCA_027742785.1 of Vigna reflexopilosa. Classification (NCBI taxonomy): domain Eukaryota; kingdom Viridiplantae; phylum Streptophyta; class Magnoliopsida; order Fabales; family Fabaceae; genus Vigna; species Vigna reflexopilosa. Next base: position 368,953 of record CM050928.1, on the reverse strand, counting down.
GTGGATATTGAAGGGTTGGATTTGGTGCATTTTTGGTTTTCTATGAAGATTCGTTTTTTCGTTTTCTGTAATATCGCGGTCATGGGTTTTATTTTTCTTCTGTTGGGAACCCTTATGCTTAATTTGGTGTGAAATTTCAGTAATTATCAATTTTATGGCTCTTGCACTCAAGTCAAGTTGCTTCTTGCAATTGAAGAAACCTGAGGTCGGTTTCCATGTTTGTTTTTCCTCTAAGAAGGCTTTAATCTCTGTGAAGAGATACACTCCTGTGGCTGCTATGAGGACCATGGAAGTTCCGGGACTCTCTGAAACATTCACCAGACTGAAAAAAGAAGGAAAAGTTAGTAGTTATTTTTCCAGTTTTATGGGTTCCATGCTGGTCCTGTTTACTATTGTATCACATTTCGACTTGATTCCATTTTTTATGCCTTTTCAAATCAATGACTTTTATCTGCCTGATTATAAAAATGGAATGGTGTTGGTATTGGTGATTATAGTTGTATGTTGTGGGTTACTTTTAGTACCGTATCAAGTTTACTACTGCAAAGAGATATGAGTCTGAGAGCTATTCTTGACTGCCAAATGAATATTTTCTAAGAAGTATGTTTGTGTCAAGGTGGCTTTCATACCGTATATTACAGCCGGTGATCCTGACCTTTCAACCACAGCAGAAGCACTGAAAGTGCTTGATTCATGCGGGTCTGACATAATTGAGCTAGGTGTTCCATATTCTGATCCCTTGGCAGATGGTCCTGTTATCCAGGTTTGACGCTTTCCATTTTTGTTGTTGTTGTGATACTTATACTACCTGACTCTCAAACTGAAGCATCTTTCTCTTCAGGCAGCTGCTACAAGATCTCTTGCAAAGGGGACCAATTTCAATGCAATCATTTCTATGTTGAAGGAGGTAATTGTGCAACTCCTTGCCATTAATTAGTTATCATGTGAACAGCTAATGATTTAGCAATTAATTTCATTCCTTCAATTGACAAGTTAGCAGTACAAACAACCAATGTTGGCAGATTGTTATGAAATTTGAAGGAGTGAGGCCTATCCATCCTATATCCCTTTTCTTACTTGAAACCAGAACAGAAGAATAAACTTGAACGGCTAGTACCGATTCAATTCACTTAAACAATACTTTATTGTACCTTGATATATACATACTGGATGTAAAGGGAAATAAGAAATAATATCCCCAAATCTATGATATATGATACAGATATCTAATTTCCTATGATACACTAAACTTCCCAAAATTTGAACCTTTGTAGAGACCTTGTTAAAACAATTATTCCTCTTTATAAGGATTCATAAACCATTTCTTATTGCTTTGTCGTGTGTATCTTCTCTTAGCTCCCTGAATTGATGGTTCTTTGCAATGGTCTATTTTGGCAGGTTGTTCCGGAATTGTCATGTCCAATTGCACTGTTTACATATTACAATCCAATACTAAAGCGTGGTACTGAGAAATTTATGTCTATTCTAAGAGAAACTGGCGTACATGGTACGAGTCAACACAAGTAATGATTTGCCAAAGTTTTACATTATGCCATGCTTCACTTGGGTCTAATTTCGTATTAGTTCTATGATAATTCAATATTGTAAAATGCATAGACAAAATAAGGGAGCAGTTCCAATTACATACACCATGTACTATTTAAAGTCTTTGGTTTCGTTAATTTACATATTTATCATTAAGAAAATGTCTCTTCACTCTCCTGTCCTGCCTACTCCTGGTTATAGCTTCTATGTCAGCTTCTTCGTTCAAATTGAAAATTTTGAAACAAGATCTTGTTTGTATTTTGTTCCTTTTTCTTGTGGTATGGTAATGAGAATGATATTCTTTTCTTTGCCGTATGTATGCTATGTATGCAGGGCTCGTGGTCCCGGATGTCCCTCTGGAGGAGACGGAGACTTTAAGAGTGGAGGCTAAGAAAAATGGAATTGAACTGGTTTGGTTACTGTTAAATGATCTCTTGCATTTATTTTGGATTTCAGATTAATATTCTTATACCACTGATCCCAATGATTGAAAACTAGTGGTGAATCTTTTTTGTACTATAAATATGAAATCCAGTTGTTAGTCACACCAAAGGAGACATGGTGGTTATTGTGGAGAAATGAACTTTTGTAGCGATTAACGGCATTCCATTCTATTGCGTTGTATATTTCACAATATTATATAAATATGTTAGTATATATTGGTTAACATTTTATAGTATACTTCCTTTTAAATTTTGTTTGGATAAATTAATCTTTGTGTGTTTATATATGTAATTGATTTAGTATATTTACTTCTTTGATATCGCTAAGGTACTCCTCACAACACCCACCACTCCAAAAGACCGAATGAAGGCCATTGTTGATGCAGCAGAAGGATTTGTGTACCTTGTATGAATTTCTTTCGACCTTATTTATTAACTTCTGTTTTTTGCTATACTTCTTACTCTTCGTATAACTCCATTATCTGCTTATTTGTGTTCTATATTTTTTTCCAAACATTTTATTCATAGACTGTGGATAAGAAGTTAGTCATTCACCAACTGGTTACCTTCTTTAATATTACAAAGCAAATTTGATCCTGCATTAAGCCGGTGAAATCAGAATAAATTTTAATTTTTCTTTTTATGTTGTTTACATGCATTTGGCATATTCCAAAATCTCGTGAACTATTATTGTTTCCTCTTCTTCAAAGAAACCAGTGTCTAGTGCAAAAGGCCAATGGTTTTATTTATTCCTCTGTTTATTAACTTTCTCTTTGACCTTCTCTTTGCCCTCCAAGTAGACAAAACTATTGTTTGTAGTTGGTACAGTTGCCTTTTGACCTTCTGTGTTTGAAGGTAGCTTTTTGAAGTATTTACAGTTGCCTTTTGACATTCTTTTTGCAGTAGCCGAATGGAAATTGTCAACGATTAATTTTTAACCTTATCTTACGAAAGTATGGTGTTACCTTGTGTTCATGCTTGTTTTTTGTAATTAATTTAGGCTCATCTTACTGCATGTTGACGATTCCAAGCATTTGATTTTGATGTATTTTGCCCCTAGAACTTGGTACAGTCACCTTGATCCCAAAGTTTTGAAATTTGGATAGAAATATACTGTGATTGTGAAAACAGAAGATATCCAGCATAATTACCTAAGTTCATCAACTGCTGGCAAATGTCATTAACCATTTGTTGATTTGATTTAGGTGAGTTCGGTGGGGGTCACAGGAGCCCGATCATCAGTTAGTGGTAATGTTCAGTCTCTTCTGCAGGAAATTAAAGAGGTTTGTCTTTTTAATCTTGTTCTCAATATGATAAACACAATAGTCTACCATTCAACTTGGTCAATCTCAATATTTATACTTGTTTAATCCTTTTTTGTAATTGAAACTCAGGCAACAACTAAACCTGTGGCAGTTGGTTTTGGAATATCAAAGCCTGAGCATGTTAAACAGGTTATTTCTGAGTTCATATGTATGTATGTATGTATGTTTGTACCTCAGGCAATTTGGTTAATAATGACTTATATACATTGATACAGGTAGCAGGATGGGGAGCTGATGGTGTGATTGTTGGCAGTGCTATGGTGAAGGTGCTTGGAGAAGCCAAATCTCCTCAAGAGGGATTGAAAGAGCTGGAAGCTTTTGCCCGCTCCTTAAAGGAGGCACTTCCTTAAAAATATGCTCTAAGAGCTCAAACTTTTAGTAGTTTTGGTCATCTATATATATTGGATTTGAATAAGAATGTGGTTCAATTTTTTGTTTTCTGATCATGATGTAGTGTATGAGAAAATTTTGTTCATTTTCAATTATGCTGAGATTTCTTAGTTACTGAAATAAATGTCCATATAAATTTTGTCTCCTTGCCATCTATTGTGTTGTGCCAACTTGGTGGATTAATTATTTGAGAGAGGAAAGACACCATCTTCTATTCAAGTTCAAGAGCAAGAAGTGGGTTGTAAAATATACTACACACACCTGAGCAAATAGTTCTGAATAATTCATTGTGTATTTTTTTTATGAAAAAAGAAAGGCTTTGATAGTTCAAAAATAAAGGCTTTTATTTTATATTTTTAAATAATTATCTTATTTAATTATATGAGTAAATATCAAAAAATAATATTTATCAATTTTTTTTAATCTAACAAAGATATTTTTAAATAGTTTTAGATCTTCACGATAATCAAATATATTTTAAATGTATTAGATTGTTTAGAAGATAATTGGAAGAAACTATAAAGAGCTTAGGAACTCTTTGGAAGATCTAATTTCATCCTTTCTCTTATTTTTTTTGTGTTCTTCACCCTCTCTTTTGATATGTTTATGTTATTTCTATATTCAATGTTGTGTTAAGTCTTTGGGATTGATTTTGTTAAAATTTCTTAATGAATTATATGACTAGAATGCAATAATTGGTTTGTTATTTTGATTATTGTTGTGATTTATTTTTATGTATGTCTTTTGTTTTTTAATTAAGTAAAAATAATGATTTTTACATTATAGTAAAGTTAGCATGATGTTAAATCTACATAACATATCAATCATATGAGTTTAATGGTTTTTAATTTTAATTGAGAACCTATTTTGATTAAATTTTGAAACTTTGATATGATTGAATGAGTTTTTTTCCAATAATTGATAATGTACTTTGATTAAAAGTGAAAACTTTAACATAATTAATAAATTAGTTAATTAGCTTTTTACTTTATTAAAAGTAAAATAATAGACATGATTAGACATAATAGTTACTTGATATTTAATTGAGATTATGCTTTTGTTAAATTTATTGTGATTAATATATAAAGTTTTTGGTTTTGATTAAGAATGTATTTTTGTTAAGAGTGAAAATGTCAACAAATTAATTAATAATTTACATTGATTAATTTAAAAATCTAAGACAATAGTTAATTGAATAATAATTCTTGTATAAAAATATTATTTGCAAATGAGAAACACTATTTTTTATCTTTTTCTAATTTTATTTATTTCTCTTTCATTTACTATTTTGTTAATTAATCTTTTACTTTGTTTATCTTTATCTTCTTATATAAATTTTATTTTATTTGACCAATCCTTTTGTATATAGTTTTTGTAAAAATTAATTTGTTAGAAATCAATTTTGTGTTTATTCAAAGACGATTCCACACATAAAAATCAAGAGAATATGTTCCTCTTATGACACTATTGTAGTTTTTTTTTTCACCACATGATAATATGTTAACAATTGTTTTATGATGAGGATTATCATAATTATTAATACCATTAATAATAATATTGATAATAAGTGTGAATCTAAAGTTATGATATCATAAGAGTTACAACTAATAAATGCAAATGCAAGTAGGACAAACAAATTTGAACATCATAAATGTTCATAAATGGAAATCATTAATGATATAGAATCACCTCATTCAATACTCATTAATAAATAAAATGTTAAATTATTCCATTTCTCTTCGTTGTTTAGAAAAATCTCAAATCGATTTTTGATTATGCGTTTCAATTTGGTCTTATTTTAAAAAATTTGATACAAGTTCCAGCACTAACATTCTTAAAGAATTAAAGATATGTTACATGTCAGTTTAAAGTTTTTCTTTTATATTTTTTTTAATTATTCTTATTTTTTATTATTTTAAAGAAAATAAAAAGTTGTCATGCATAAAACTAACTCGTGTACATGGAATTGATAATGTGATATGATAATAGTAATGACACCCGATATTGTATTAGTCTCAATTTAATTATTCTATTTTTATTTTTTTTCGATTCAGTTTTAACTTTTTTTTATAAAAAAATCCAATTTTGTCTATCTTTAAATTGAAACAAAATTTAACTTTTATATAATGTTATATAAATATTTTTACTAAAGTTGATATTTTTAATAAATATTTTAAAAATATTTAGTTTATTTATTTTATATTTTATTTAAAATTATTTTAAAGTTGTTAATAAAAAGAAATATTAATAGAAAAAAATTAAAAATTAATTACAATTAACAAATACGCTAAAGTTGTTTATGAATTGTATTTGATAAAATAAAATAAATTTATCAACCTTTTGAATTCTTTTAAATGATTGTATATCTTTAAAATGTTTAGAATTCAATCATTTTCCTACTTTGAGTTGGTTTGAAACTAACAATTTTACATAATTCAAATGTAAAATTTTAAAGTAATTTAAACAATTTTATAACAACTTAAAAATTAAATTTAAAATTTGAAAAGAATTTTAAAGGTTTAATGTTTTGATAGGTTTTTTTTCGTCCAAAATCTTAAATATGTCTCTTAGTTATTTAGTGTCTCAATTGGTTTCTTATTTTTGAAAAATTAGAACAAATAAAGACTTGCCATCAAATTGGACAAACGCCGTTTAAGAGACCCTTACATGACATGCTGACAGTATTTTCACCTAAGCTATACCTTCTCGTCTGGACGAGATATGCAGAAAACTGAAACACAAGTTTTGCTGATATATTCGTTTTGTTAGGATGCAATAGATGATGTTAAAGTGAGTTTGTGAATGAAAAATCAAATAATAATGTATTTGACTATCTTGAATGAATGAAGTTGTGTTATATTCAGTCTACTGTTTGACTCTCTTGGTAGCTGTTTTAGGGTCAAATTTCATCATACTTTGTTGTGTAATCCATGAAAATGAGCTACCTTACCTTAATACCAACAATGATGTTAATGGTATATCAAAAAGTAGGAATCCTAATCAAGAAGGGATGATATTCCTGTGGAAGCAAAACCATTTTTCTTTTTGTATAAAGGACCAATGTTTTATCTCTTCATACCTCGCACCCTATAATTTGGGGAAAGAAAGTGGTTATGAATCAGTCCTTCGTTTTCTGAGTTTTAACACAGGGTCGCTTGGTCTCGCTTAAATTAAAATTTTTCGCTTAAGCTAGATTGACGAGACATCAATTTTAAAAGGATTCGCCCAGGCGACCCAAGTTTCGCCTAAGCGAAAAAGCTCTCGCGGCTCAACCTTAGTTGCAGGACATTGTCGCCCTGGTGAGCAAAGTTTCGCGTAAGCGAAAATGTTCCAGTGGACACTCCAAGTTTTAGTCTAAATTTCGTCCAGACAACTTAGTTTTAGCTTAAGCGAAAATGTTCCCGTGCATATCTCGTCTAGACAAGAAGGTTTAGCTTAGGCGAAAATATTGTCAGCATGCCACGTAAGAGTCTCTTAAACGACGTTTGTCAAATTTGACGACAAACCTTTATTTGTTTCAATTTTTCAAAATAAGGACAAAATTGAGACACCAAATAAGTAAAAGCCTATTTGAGATTCTAGACGAAAAAAAAGATCTACCGAAACATTAAACCAATTTTAAATAATGTTCGATGTGAAATATAAATATAAATAAACTTAATCTTATACAAAAATATTTAATAAAAATATCAATTTTAATTGAAAATATTTATATAAAAATTAAAAAATCTGTCTCAGATTATTTTTTTCTTTATCACAGTAAAATCTATTGTTTGTTACATTTATCTTATTTATATTATCTGAACACTTACAAAATATCTAATCTCATGCCTAAAAATATACTTAATTATTCATAGAGGTATATATACGCATGCTTATTTAGAGTTCATGTAAAAGAAATTGGTCTTCTTTGAAGTTATCCTCTCAAGGAAAGAATTGAAGAATGATGGATTCAATCTCCAAAATGATGAGAACAATTTGTTTGTTGTTAATTCTTTCTTCGGAGTTGAGAGGTAGCGAAAGCACTGATCAATTTTTGCCTCACAAAGTTGCTGTTAGAATAACCAACATGTTAACACTAAAGGAGTTGACTCTTCACTGCAGAGACAAAGATCATGATCTGGGTTTAGTTACATTAATCGTTGCTGAATCATTTGTTTTTTATGTTAATCCTAATTTCTTTTTCGATAAAACCTTGTACTACTGTCGTTTTATATGGAAAGGTGCTAATCATCGTTTTGACATTTATGTTCAACATAGGGATCATATTTGTAACAATAATGTATGTTCTTGGCAGATATTTGAGAAGAGACCATGTGATGTTTCATTTGGAGCTCTAGTTCGTAAATGCTATGTGTGGGCTGGAACTTCACCACAAACAAATAATACTTTGTCTTCATAAATCATTTATAAATTTATGGAGTTTAAATAATATATGATGTTTTAAATTTCTTGTCATTGTTCATTGCATCATGATATCAAAATCCATGATATTTTAATAATTTTTTGACAAACAAATTATATATCACTATTTTATTGGTTCGTATATTTGAAACAGAACAATCATAAATCGTCACATATACGATTGTAAAAAAATTATTAAAAAAAAGGTTGTTAAAGATACGTTTCCGATACCAAATTAGATTTATTAAAAAATAATGGTTCGTCTTAAAATAAAAATGGCAATTTTTAGCATAACTTTGCTCCGGCACCATTATTGTGATTGTTCATTCTTCTCTTCTGTATCAATTGTTTATGCATTCATTCGTAGTGACGATGATGTGGGAGCTTTCATAACTTTGTTACATATTCATATTCATTTAGGTTACGGAGAATGGAAAAATCATAAATAGTAATTAATGAAGTGGACCCAACACGTTAACTTGGTTAATGTCATCATTCTAACCCATCAAACCCACTTTTAGCTTATTTTGAAAAAAGTTATTCTTATACGATGGCTGCCATTTAAATGACTTTGCCTATACATATCTCCACTTCTCGTTTCAAATTTCTTTGCTTTCTGTGTACACTGCTGTTGATTCGGTTGAGGTTTAACAGTAATTTGAAGTACGTTGATACCTCCTCAATAGATTTTAAGATGCTGGCTATGTCTTAACTGTGTTTCAAAATCGAAATGTGGTTAAGATCTCGTCTACATTCAAAAGTCAATTGAAGTCTCATTGTAATTCGAATTACGGTTAGATTTCAACTAGTTTTTGAAGCTAGTGGAACCTTAACCATGTTTTGAATTACAGTAGTTAAGATTGAATCAACCATGTTTTGAATTTTGTTATAATTTTTTTTTGTCTTTAATTTGTATGTGTTTTTCATTTTTTTAAATTGTTATGTGTTTTTTTTTATTTTGATTTCTTTGATTTTGTAGGTGTTTTTAATTTTTTTTATAGTTTATTATGTATTTTTATATTTATTGTTGTTGTCTTTTGTGTTTATATATTTTACCTTTTTAGAATTATGTTAATGTTTATTTATGATATTCTTTTATGTTATAATATGTTAATGTTTTATATTTATAATTTAAATTGTAATATGTTTTTGTTGTATTTTATTTATTAGTTAATTTTGAATGTAAGTTAATGTTTTTATGTTTTATTTAATTTATAATATATTTTTGTTTTTTATGTTTGAAATAATTTATATTGTTTTATGTTATTTTTTATTTATTAATTAACTTATGTGTAAATGTTTTTAAAACTTTTATTTAATTTATGATAATTTTCTTTTTATTTAATTTTTAATATGTTTTTAATTTTTAATATGTTTTAATGTTTATAATTTTTTATTTAATTCTGAATACGTCTAATTTTTTTATTTATTATTTAATTTATATTGTGTCCTATTTATTATTTATTATATAATTTGTAATATGTTTTGTTGTTTATATTTATTAGTTAGTTTTTAATATGTTTTAGTGTTTTTAAATTATTATTTAATTTATGATATTTTTTTTATAATTTATTATTTTATTTTTAATATGTTGTGTTGGTGTTTATATAATAATTTTTAATGTGATGTTGTTTATTTATGTATTATTAATTTTTGAGTTTTTGTTTTATTATTATTAGAGTAGAAGTATTTAGTGAGATAATTATGTTTATTGTAGGTTGTGATTAATATTATAAGATGATTAACTATCCATTTTAATTAATTGATTTTGAAATAAATTTTAGCTTCATGTCCAAATTTCCTTCCTTTGTAAATGAAGTGGCGGAAAGTGATTATATAAATAAGTTTACCATTGACAAAATATTTTTCTCACACGACGATTTAATTGAATGGGTTCGAAAGACTGCATTCGATCTTGGATTTGTAATAGTCATTATTAGATCTAACACAACAACTAGTGAAGTTGAATAAAGACGTTCGTTTTGCTAAGTTGTGAAGGAGTGAGAAATATAGGAAGTATAAACCAAATGTGCAACCCAATGTATCCGGGAGAAGAAAATGAGAGTGTCCGTTTAGGTTGAAGGGTAAATCGTATTCTAAAGGAGAGGGTTGAGTTTTAAAGGTTATGACATGTGCGACTATTACAACCATGAATTAGCGTAGACTTCGGTTGGTTATCCTTTTTTTGGGAGGTTAAATGTTGTTGAACAATCAATTCTTGTTGACATGACTAAGAGTCAAATAAAGCCCTCAAATATTCTATTGACTCTGAAAGAATATAATGATGCTAATGTGACAACTATAAAACAAATATATAACGCAAGATACACGTACACACAATCTTTGAGAAGGTCAAGAACTAAAATGCAGCAGTCGATGATGATGTTAGATAAAGATAAATACATCCAATGGAGTAGATCTTTGGACGATTTCGACGTAGTAAGTGACTTATTCTGGACACATCCCGATACAACGCAATTATTGAATTCTTTTAATATAGTTTTCTTGATGGATACCACGTACAAGCTGAAAACATATCGTCTCCCCTTTCTTGAGATAGTTGGAGTCACATCAACTGGTTTGATATTCACAGCCACTTTTGTAATGCTTTCAAGTGAACGCCAAAATAATTTCTCTTGGACATTGTGTTGATAGGCATTTCTACACATTGGAAAGGTTCAAAGGATTATTTAAGACATCAGAGGGCGGTCCATGCGTTGTTATCACTGACAAAGACCTTGCTTTGATGAATATAATTGACAATGTATTTCGTAAGACTTATTAGATGCTTTTTACGTTCCACATTATGAAAAATGTCAAAGCGAAATGCAGGATGTTAGTGGACTCAATTGAGGCATGAGATATTTTGATGAAAGTGTGGCAAAATGTGATGGAGTGTGAGGAACAATCAATGTTTGGTGTTTATGTTGATCGTCTTCAATATGCATATGCTGCATGACCTTTATTTTTTGAATATGGGAACCATACTTGGGTCATTCTGTGCAAGACATATTTCGTTAAAAAAATTATTAAAAAAATGATTTGCGATAAGAAACCAATTCACCCTCTCTTGATTTGTTAAACGTGTTAACCATTCCACTGTACTCTTCTGACAATATGGAAACACTTACTCACTACATTCACTATTTTAATATTCTAATTTATTGTACTTTATTATTAAATTTTACAGTTTTTATTTAAAATCAATTAGTTGGACTAAAACTGAATTAATTATCTTAAACAAAGTTTTAAACTCTCCAACTTCTCATTAATCGAAGTTTTAGGTTGGAGCGTAACTTATGAAGTTAGTGTAAATAATAATTAAATACAAACATTAAATAGTAGTAACTCATATTGAAAATCATATGTTATTAAAGATATAACAATGTATATAAATAATATATAAATAAATGTAAATAAATAGATGTAGTGAGTTGAATTAAACTTAAAATTCAGTTATTTTCTGATTGAATTTAAAATATGTTAGTATAATAATAAATAAATAATGAATTAGTGATAACTGACACATATATTATATAAAAATGTTGTAAAAGTATTTTTTCCTTTATCATAATAAAATCTTTTGTTTGTTGTATTTATTATGTAAACATTCACAAATATTTAATCTTATGTATTTATATGTATGGTTATGAGAGTTGATGTAAAAGAAATTGGTGTTATTTGAAGTTAGCCTCTGAAAGAAAGAATTGAGAAGGATGGATTCAATCTCCAAAATGATAACACTTTGTTGGTTGTTAATTCTTGTTTCGCAGTTCAGAGGTAGTGAAAGTGCTGGTGAACTTTTGCCTCACAAAGTTGATGTTAAAATAACCAACATGTTAACACATAAGGAGTTGACATTTCACTGCAAAGACAAAAATCATGATCTGGGTTTTGTTAAACTAAACGTTGGAGAATCATTTATTTTTTCTTTTTATCCTAATTTCTTTGTAGATTTAACCTTGTACTACTGTCGTTTTATATGGAAAGGTGGTGATCATCGTTTTGACATTTATGTTGAACATAGGGATCATCATTGTAACAACAATGCATGTTCTTGGCAGATATTTGAGAAGAGACCATGTGATGTTTCATTTGGAGTTCTATCTCGTAAATGCTATCGGTGGGATGGAACTCTACCAGAAACAAATAATACTTTGTCTTCATAAACATTTATAAATTTATGGAGTTTAAATAATATATGATGTTTTAAATTTCTTGTCATTGTCCATTGCATCGATACCAAATACATTAATGGTTAGATTTAACATTATTCATTATTTTAGTAATTGATAAAAGTTATGGCTTTTGCAAATAATTGATAAGGTAGTTAACATAATCGATTAAGTCTTATAAAGTAGGCTTTCGACTTTAATCAATTAATAACTAAATTTAATCAAATAATATATGTTTTATTCAGCTTTTGGATCTTACGAAGAACAAATTAATTGATTAAGCTCTTAAGATAGTCGTTTAGTTAAGACAATTATGCAAATTTCTTTAGATCGTTTGAAGGAAACTTTTTGATATTCTAAGAATTGAAAAACTTGAAAGAGACATTTTGAGAGTGCTCATACTCTGAAATCAATTTTTTCTAAGAAGATAAAATATCAAAGGTTTGTGCATTGGCTATATATATTTATTAGTACACAAGAGAAGTTTTACATTGATTTGTACGGATTTTTTTTTTTAAATGTATGTAAAGTTAGTTTTTCAAATTGCTAGAGTTTTTGTTAAACTTTAATCTTACTATTTATAACTGTTTATACAAATTCAATTAATGTTTATTTATATAAATAATTATTTTATAATTGACTGAAACATTTACGTTAGTATAATAAATAAGATTATTTTCTACTATATCTCTATAAAAACTCAATAAAGCATTAATGAGAGTATGACTTTTATAATTTCCTGAAAAAAAAAGTGTTAAACGGATTGACTCTAAAAGGACATGTTTTAATGTTATTACTTTAGCATAGAAAAATATTCAATACTTCCCTAAATAAATAATAAATATTCGACTATTCTTTATTAAATTTGATTAATGCATTAAAGAGTGGCACAAGTTACCATAATACATATTCAAATCAAGGTCATAAATTCAATACAATTTGTCATTGATTAATGTATAAGAATGGAACAGTTTTTTTCAAAATTGCAAGAAGTTATTGAGAAAAGATGGTCTCATCAATCTCAAAAATTTTGCTTTTAACAATACTTTTTGCTTTCCAATTGAAAGAAAGTGAGGGTGGAATTGTAGCTTCGAAAGGAGAAGATATGCTTTTTCCTCCTGACAAAGTAGATGTTTCAATCTACAATGTTATAGTTTCTAAGAACTTGACCGTTCATTGCAAAGACAAGCACCATGATCTTGGGACTCACGTATTGCAATATGGGGAAAATTATAAATTTAGTTTTAAACCTAATTTCTTTGCGAGGGTTACTTTGTATTTTTGTAGGTTTTCATGGGAAGGAGGAAGTCATTCTTTTGATATTTATGATGAAGATAGAGATGATTGTAGTTTATGTGTATGGAACATATTAGAGAGTGGACCGTGTATTCACTATAGTAAGTATGATGAGTGTTTTGCGTGGAAACATTAGAAAGTACCTAATTGAAAATGGTTTCTTTATGAGATTGAAGAGGTAGCTTATGAGATTTTATTATTTTTTTCCTTTTTTACTTTTGTTTATCTTATTTTATTTAATATCTATTTCGACCCTTATATTTGTTAATTTTTTTTAAAGTGGTTTTCTAGTTTGTTTGACATTCAAAGTGATTATCTTTTTTATAAAATTTATTCAATTTGGTCTTTTTCATTGGTAGCATCTAAATCGCTAATCGTGTAATGTCAACATAAGTCAATATTAAATGAGCTGTTAATTTTTCGTGTATGTGGAAAGTTAAAGGAATGTGACGTGGAAACATGATAAGCGAAAGTGGTTTCCTTCTCTGTCACTCACCCACCACGTTGAGAACAGTGATGCTCATCTTCTCCATCGTCATCTCCTCACACATCAACCTGCAAACAGAGACCAGAAAACGCAAAAACTCTAAACTATCATCCAGATCCGCGAGCCTCCTCCACGCGAACCATACCACCGCAAAATCTCCTCCATCTTCGCACCCAACCTATAACATCAAAGAACCACAAACGCGACCTTGGGATTCATGTATTGCAAGATGGTTTCTTTATGAAATTGAAGAGGTAGCTTATGGGATTATGTTATTTTATTCCTTTTCTACTTTTCTTTACCTTATTTTTTTTATCTAACCAGATAAGTAGAAGATACTTATGCTTTCTTTTTAAAAAAAAAATAAACCTTGGGTGGTGGTTTCTATTTTTTAAAATAAGTAGAAGACAACTCCCAAAACATGGTTGAATCAAAGAAAATGAAAAACTCCTTGGGTGGTGGTTGCTATTTTAGAACATGAAAACAAAAATATAGAATGGTTTGTGTAGTTTCTTTCACTAAACCTACATGGTCACATCATACAAAAGCCAAAACCCTAATGGGCCCAAATCTGGTCCACAAGAAAACAAAACAGAAAACTCTAAGAGAGTTTCTCTTTGTATCTCCAAGATTTTTCTCTACACCTCAAAGTTATCGAAAATATCTTCATATACTGAGGTGGGTAAACAGTTACGGGTGTGAAAAACACTTAACAGATTTCAAAATCCAATTGGGTTTTCATTGAATTTTGAAATCTAATTGGGTCTTCATCAGATTTTGAAATTCTTTTGGGTTATATATGCTCCTAAAGTCCAACCATAAACATTTCATTACTCACCAAATAAATTTATCACAAATTAAAAAGTAAAACCACTCAAGAAACCTTGTAATTATGGCAATCCCAAAATCGTTTCCCATGTTCTTAACAGTTTTTGCCATTGTCAAGACAACAACGTCCCCACACTTCGTGAAACAACCTTAAACCAGAGAGTAGACAACACTTCTTCAACGAACTCCCAATGAAAGGAGAAGAAGACTTCGTCAACCAACTCACAAGGAGGGAAGAAGACTTCGTCAACCAAGACCCACCACAAATTGACAACACATAAGAGTAACCTCTAAACCTTAAGCTCCTTGGGGTACAGACTTCACTTAGGGCAAAAATTCTCCTTTGTAAGCACATGTCAACAACACTCTTGCACAATACATTTAAACATTTGTACTCTTTCAAACGAGTTTTGTCATGTTAGCATACTCTTTTGTCACATCACCACACAGTTAATTTTGTTTCTGCAAAATGTAGGCGAAGTTGACACTTTTTAAAAACTAGGGACGAAGTAACACACAACAATGAAAGTAGGGACAAACTGAGCAATTAAACCTTTATATAAATATTTGTTTTATATTTGATTGAAACATTTATGTTGTAATAAATAAGATTATTTTCTACTATATCTCTATAAAAGTAGTGTTGTCAAAATGGGTAACCTAGCCTGATCCGGCCTGACCCACCATGGATTGGTCACTTAGTGAGCCAGTCCAACCCGACCCACTACGAGTTGATGGGTTAAACGAATTGGCTTACTAGCTCAATTAATTACAAGTTTTTTTTTTCAAATCCAAAAAAATTACAAAGTATTTGTAATTGAAATCTAAATAAATTTTAATCTAAAATGATGTTAAACTTCAAAGAAAATTCAAAATAAATAAAAAAAGTACCATACAATCCAAATGTAATCCAAAAACAAGCATAAAAAACGAATAAATAAGTTTCTAATATTGATAATTTTTGTGTCACTTATTCATTTATAAGATTAAAGTCTTGAATGAATAAATCCATAATATTTTGCTCTCTTGAAACATTTGTTTCTTTATCCCATATACAATAGAATAAAAAGAAGTATTAATTACTAATATTGAAACATAAAATAATAAATAATTAAATTAAATTAAGTGGTTGGTGAGCCAATCCGGCTCACCACGAGTTCAACCTGGGTGAATCAGGTTCTAAGTGGATCAGATTAAAAATTAACCCATATAAAAAATTTATATTTATTTTCCAGCTCAATCTCATCTAAATATGTGATGAACCGAATTAGTCCACGAGTTTTAACCCATTAATAATAAAAAGTCAATAAAGCATTAATGAGAGTATACATTTTATAACGTCTTGAAAACAAAAGTGTTAAAAGGAATGAGTCCAAAAAAAACATGTTTCAATGAATAAATAATAAATATTCAACTATTCTTTATTAAATTTGATTAATGCATTAATTAGTTGCACAACTTAACATAAATGCATATTCTAATAAACGTCATAAATTTAATACAATTTTGTCATTGAATAATATTCGTACTTAATATATAGGAATGAAACATGTTTTCCAAAATTGTAAGAAGTTATTGAGAAAAGATGGTCTCAATCTCCAAAATTGCGTTGCTACTTTCTTTGCACATAACAATACTTTTTCCTTTTGAATTGAAAGGAAATGAGGGTGGAGATGTAGCTTCGGGAGTAAATGTTTATATTATTCCTCCTATGAAAGTAGATATTTTAATCTACAATTTTGTTTCAAAGAAGTTGAGAATTCATTGCAAAGACAAGCATCATGATCTTGGGACTTACATATTGAATTACGAGGAAATTTATAAATTTAGTTTTAAACCTAATTTCTGGAGGAAGGTTACTTTGTACTTTTGTAGTTTTTCATGGGAAGGAGGAAGTCATTCTTTTGACATTTATTATGAAAATAGAGATAATTGTATTAAATGTTCATGGATGATATTCGAAACTGGACCGTGTAAACATTATCGTAAGTATGATGTTTGTTTTCCGTGGAAACATTAGAAAGTACCTCTCTAAGAAAGAGGCAGCTTATGAAATTCAAGATGGTAATATAATAAAATAATTGAGGGGTTTTTATGACATAAATGTTTTGATGAGATTCTATTATCGGTAATTGCAAATCCACTAGCTCCGATGGCAAGAGCAAGACTACTTTAGCGCAGGAGCCAAAGCACCCAAGCCATGAGCAGTTGCCAGCAGCCAAGCCAGTCAAGGTCACCCATAAGAAGAACACTACCGGATAAAGAAAGAAAGCTTGCGGATGAACGAAGAGTACTACAAAACCTATCAGCTGAAGAAAGAAATTCTCAAATAGGTGAACGTAATGTTTAACAAGGATGAGTGAAAGCGACCTTGGATGAGTGAGAAGTACAACGATAACGTTTGACCTGACGATGATGAGATTGAGGCATTGAGTGTGAGAGAAAACTATGGCTTTGAGGGTCAGAGAGAACGAGACTAGGGTTCGAATGAGAGAATAAGGCTTTGAATGCGAGAGAGAACGAAGATAGGGTTCATGTGTGAGAGTTGGAATGTTCGAATTGTGTGACTACAATAAATACTATCAATGTGATTTAGTTTTGTAAAAACTTTAATTTTAATCTTTAATTATTAATTATTTCAATATTAGTATGTAAAATCAATGATTTTACATATAAATTTATCCTTGACAAAGTTTCCGCTCAAACGCATCGATATTATATACAGATTTGTATGTAAATTCTTTCTCCTTACATATTGAAAAATCCATATGAAAAACAATTTTCAATATCCATGAATAAAATTTGTATGTAACAAGTCATTTACTTACGAATTAAAATCTGTATGTAATAAGTAATAGGTAAATTTCATTTTTCTTTGTAGTGGTCAACTTTTAGTTCTCAAAGTAGGTTGATGTAAAATCTATTGTATATTAATATAGTTATTTGGACAAAGATAATAATATAGTTATGTCTATTTTTTAAATACTTATAAATTATTAGTTATATGAAGTTTTATTTAATAATATTGTACTATTAAATTGAAATTTTAATTAAAATCTTACACAAAATTATCATAAATATATGAGGCTTATAAAATTAATATCATCTATAATTCCAAAATTTATTTAATGTATAAAATATATCATGAATAAGATTGTAAGATATGAAAATAAAATTTAATTTGATGTTTTTAAAACGTCCTTTTGACCAATAAATTTTAAAAAAATGTGAGTAGATGATGATTAAATATGTATTTTTAACTATTTTAAAAATTATGTTTCAGGTATTTATAATATATATTAGAAAATTTAGTAGAAAATAATCTTTTTTATTACAACATAAATGTTCCAATCAAATATCAAATAAATATTTATATAAATAAACATTAACTTAATTTGTATAAATATTTATGAATAGTAAGATTAAATATTTAAGTCTAATGTAAATTCTAGCAATTTTAAATTTTAACTGTACATATATTTTAAAAAAACCTTTCCATTCAAATCAATTTAAAATCAATAAAGCATTAATGAGAGTATAAATTGTATAACGTCCGGAAAACAAAATTGAAAAAAAAAGTTAAAAGGAATAACTCCAAAAGGACATGGTTTAATGAATAAATAATAAATATTCAACTACTCTTTATTAATTAAATTTGATTAATGCATTAAATAGTTCCACAACTTATCATAAATGCATATTCTAATAAACGTCATAAGTTTAATACAATTTGTTATTGAATATATAGGAATCAAACATTTTTTCCAAAATTGCAAGAAGTTATTGAGAAATGATGGTCTCAATCTCCAAAATTGCGTTGCTAATTTCTTTGGTTTTAACAATACTTTTTCCTTTTGAACTGAAAGGAAAGGAGGGTGGAGGTGTAGCTTCGGTAGTAAATGTTTATATTATTCCTCCTTTGAAAGTAGATATTTTAATCTACAATTTTGTTTCAAAGAAGTTGACAATTCATTGCAAAGACAAGCATCATGATCTTGGGACTTACATAATGAATTATGAGGAAATTTATAAATTTAGTTTTAAACCTAATTTCTTGAAGAGGGGTATTTTGTACTTTTGTAGTTTTAAATGGGAAGGAGGAAGTCATTCTTTTGACATTTATAATGAAAATAGAGATAATTGTATTCAATGTGTATGGGGCATATTCGAAGCTGGACCATGTATGCATTATCGTAAGTATGATGTTTGTTTTCCGTGGAAACATTAGAAAGTACTTCTCTAAGAAAGAGGTAGCTTATGTAATTCAAGATGGTACTGCCCCAAACTATAGAAATTAAATAGTAATATAATAAAATAATTGAGAGATTTTTATGACATAAATGTTTGATGAGATTCTATTGAATATAGTAAAAAATTATATATGAGATTAATTTTTCTTGTGTTGAATATATACATAAAGTGTTCTATTTATAATAGAAGAAACATGAGCTAAACCCAAAATACAAATAAGAAATAATAACAAACTAACTAAAGATAAAAGATAAGTATAAAATAAAGATAATATATCTAACACTCATCCTACAGATATGTACTAAGCTTATTAGTAATATAAGTCTTAGTGAAAATATTTGCTTCTGCACTCGAGTGACACCAAATTGCTAATGATTTGCAAGACGGCATAAAAGACGAAGTACCAACCCAAAAGACTCTCCTGAGCAATAAATCTGGGAGGTTTCTCCATGTAAATCTCTTCTTGCAAATCGCCGTTGAGAAATGTCACCCGTGGATAAAGAGGTTACTGTGGGAGAGTCACCACGATTATAAATAAACTAACAAAAAACCATCTTTTCCATGAGAAAAAACATATATGGACGAGTCAAACGCAATTGTGACAAAAGAAAAGTTAGAAGAGACATAACGGAAGAAGCCATGGATGAATAGGAGAGAGAAATCTTAAAAAATCCAAGATTCTCCAATCAAGGCACCTGAAAAAGTAAAAAGAGCAACTTCGATGCTCTGAATAGCTGCCTGGAGGAGATGAGGCTTGTGACAAAACACAATGAACCTGAAAGAGGAAAAAGAACAACCTTGACGCTCTGGATTACTACTAGACATGACACCATGCACGACAGAAAAAGAAGCAAATCCATAACTTTGAAAGGCGTTAATTGCGTGTAGGAGTTACGATGAAGGCGTCGTTGATGACATGATGGTCCCCTAGTCGAGACAATCAAAACCATGTGATCATCGATTGAAACTAGAACTCCACTAGTGACAACAGTAGACGATGGCGCCGTCAGCAACGATAGATGGCATCACCGTCGGCAGCGACAAGTGTAATGGTTGAGGCAATAAGAATTTCTTTTACTCAAAAGAACCTAACTCTAGATACCATGTTAAATATAGTGACAAACTATGTATGAGATTAATCTCCCTTGTGTTGAATATACACATAGGGTGCTTTATTTATAATAGAAGAAACATGAATTAAACCCAAAATACAAATAAGAAATAATAACAAACTAACTAAATATAAAAAATAAGTATAAAGTAAAAAATAATATTACTATGGGTGCTTCTTTGAAAACCAAGTGAACATCATTTGGTCCATGAAAAATACATATTCGGATGTGTTTTTTCGATCATCTACATCTCTATATCAATCATTGTTCGAGTATCCTACTAGTCAGTAGTTATCCAACTTAATATAGTATAAGTCGAGTGATACCATTCTCCAAATATATCTTAGGAAAGACTTGCATTTCTACTAAAATGGTTCACCATAGTTTCTACACAAGTTTTGTATTTAGTTACTCCTTCAATCTCATTCATCTTCATGTACTCCAACTCACTCTTGAGTGTTTGAAGTCGAAATTGTTTCACTCGATCATCTCTCTTATACACCTTCTCCAATATATCCTACACTTCTTTTGAAGGTTTGACACTTGCAATCTTCTCAAAGTCAAACTCATCAACAACTCGATACAACACATACAAAGATGTTTTTTCCTTCGTATGCTTTACTTTCAATGCATTCATCTGGGCATTCGACCAGTTTGTTGTGTTTGTTAGTTCTTTGTGACCATTTTCCACCACTTCCCAATTGTCTTAGGAACCAAGAAGAGGCTCCATGTGCAGACTCCAATTATAATAATTGACCGCATTTGTCAACTTAGAAAAAAGGCACATTGTTTGTAAGATTGATCATCTCACTCTTTCTTTAACAGACACTCAAATTCTTTAGCTCTTCTGCTAATTTATTGACAACAAATTTACTTTGTAAATAAACTTATTCAACTCTATTTTTGTTGTGTTATTCGTGCAAGCAACAATAAAATTTATTAACACACGTATTCCTCGTGGTAATACTTAAAACATACAAAAATGACTAATTCATTAACTACTTATAAGACTACAACAACTGTATTGAATTAGTAACAAGTTTGATACATATTATGTACTAGATTGGGAGAGTGTTCGATATATCATCTTTATTTTATATTTATTTTTTATCTTTAGTTAGTTTGTTATTATTTGTTATTTGTATTTTTGGCTTAACCTATATTTTTTCTATTATAAAGAGAGAACCATATATGTATATTCAACCGAAGGAAATTAATCTCATACATAATTTTCACTATATTCAATTACTTGTAATAGCTTTTATTTATAGTTCATAATTCACAAGGTATAAAATGTAAAAAACTGAACTACATTTGTTGAATTTTCTAATTTTCAGATTTTGTAGAGTTGTAAAAATATATCATAATTAATTAATTAAGAAAACAAATGAGTTATTGATAAGTACAATCTTCTACTACAAACTTAATTATTATGCTAATTTTATTAATAAGTAATCATGTTTATGCACATAATTTTTAAAATATCCTCAATTTTCAAGTCCCAATAACTTTGAAAAGAAAAAATTCTCAAATTAATAATTTTGTGGCTTTATTTTTAAAAAATAAATCATCTAAAATTATTTAACGACTATTTTCTATTGTGATTGTCTATTGATCAATTTGTAAAACGACAAAAGGTGCAGTACCCTTAGTTTGATTTAACTTATCCGATGATAAATGAAAGGAATCTTTCAACTCACTCTTATTCACTTAATATCTTTTTTATTTAATATAGTTTTTAAGAAATAATTCTCCTTTTTAAAATATCTTTCAAATTTAGAAATTAATTATTATTTTAGAATTAAGAAATCAAAATTAAAATATTGTAAATATTTTATATTCTGTTACATTTTGTAATATATATATATATATATATATATATATATATATATATACTTCATATAACATATATTTTTTATTTATCATATATTTTATATCTCTCGTATCTTCGTAATCCTAAAAATTTTCAACATCCATGATATTCTATATTTTAACTATTTGAAATATATTGTAATTATATTTAAAAATTTCATAAGTCTACGTCCCAATTTGAAACAAATGTATATTACAATAGATTTTAAACAAAATTAATAAAATAAAAAAAATTGTATTAATAATATATATTTATATTTTTCTAAATCTAATAATCATAAGTAGTTAAAACATTAACGAATCTTAGCTACAATTTTTTAGTTTCTAATTTAGAAACTAATTTAAAATCAAATATATAAAAACAATTATGTTGAAACCAATTTAGCGACAAATTATATTAAAACTAAATTAGGAACCAAATGTATAAAAATCAATTTAGCAACGAAATATATAAATCATTTTGAATAGAAACTAATTTAATGACTGTATATATTATATAAAAACCAATTTAAGAACCAAATATATAAAGATAAAAAGATATTCACTATTGGTTTTTAAATAATGAAATTTTGTTTCTAAATATTTTCCACTACCTTGTTCGTCTACAAAATCTTTCATATTTTATATTTATTTGTAAATTTGATTTCATTAATGTTAAAATAAATTATCAATAACTAACATTAATTTTTATTATAAAATTAATATTTAACAATAAATTGATTAATGTTCTTTATAAAATGTTTAATTTTCTCAAATTAAATTCATATTTTACTGTTGCAAAAATAACAATATTTAACATATGGTAATATATTATTTAGAAACATTATATTACTTAAACATCCAAAAGAGCCAAACCACCAGACATGTGTCAACGGACTCTCAAAGCTTAATCTGATGTCAATATATTCGTGATAGGTAATGGAAATGTCCTATTCCAAACTAAATTTACTTTATTTTTTTTTTTCATCAAATTAAAAATCAAATCAAAATAAAAGAAAATATATATCTGCTTTATCTTATTAAAAAGAAAATATATGATTATCAAATTATCAATGAACTTGGACAAATTATCATAAGAAAAAAAATGAACTGCTGGATAATGGGATTATTGGCCGAGAGAGGAAGATCGTGAGAAGAAAAAAAGTGACAGCCTATGACTGTGAAAACGGAATTACCGACGGACATAAGGTCAAAAACGAGCACGCCGGGGACGAAGATCAAAAGTGGAACCTTTTACTATCGACTTTAAATACTTGTCATAGAGGCAAATTTCCTCATAGGCAGCAGCGTAATTTTGATTTTCTAAAAACATACGAAGGCGAGTCTCTTGATTTTCACCCATTTTAGCGTAACTTAGACTGCACCTTTCTTGATGCAATTTCAAGAAATAAGGATGGCTGATAAGGGAATGCCATTTCTTAGAAACGCGCTTGAATCGCATGAGAATGTTTGCAGGAAGCCATGATAGAATTTCTTCTATGAGTTCATCAGGGAGAAATCTAGAAGATTTCGTTCTAGAAGATTTCGTTCTTGAAGATTTCGTTGAAGCCATGCGAGAGCAGGATAATTCTAATAAGTATTTTAAACTTTTCTTTGCCGTCACGTTTTCCTTAATAGCGCTCTTGTACTTTCCTTTCCAAAAATACGCAAAGCTCGTAAGCACATGAATGTCAATCATTTCTTTCTGAAGTGTTGCTAACCGATCTTCTTTGTTTCTGAATAAAAAAAATAAAAGAAAGAGTAAAAAAACAAACAAAGAAAAAAAAAATCTCTTTAATATTTTGTAACACCATATTGACCAAAAATCAAGAAAAACCTAAATAAGCATGGATGTATTTTGAAAAGTAACTAACAAATATTTAATATATAAAAAATCAAAATTTAAACATATAAATACAAATTAAAAAATAAAAACAAATCAAATTAAAATAAAATTAAACATAATAAAAACACAAAAAAAAAAAACATAACAGCAATTCAAAATGTGGCATGCCGGAGGCCTTAACACACTTCGGTTAAGGCTTTGAGACTCCTTTTACAGTAATCATCCCAAAAATTCATACTTATTTATATTTAATTATACAATTTTTACATCTAATCCATATATTCATGCATTCAATTTATATGTTCATGCATTCAGATTCAATCCAAACATATATATATATATATAGAATCACAAACAGAAAAAGAAATGACCAAACTTAGTGCAGAAAGGTGCGAAAGAGATGAGATTAAAAAATTTATGTAGTAAAAAATAATATTTTTATAAAAAATTTCTAAGTACAAGAGAAAAAAAAAGATGTAGAGGTCACATACATGTTCACTTTTGATACTCTCCTAGTTTTTCTTTGGGGTTGTCATAGACAGAGTCTCTCTTGAGTGAACAATTATTTTCCTCTATATTCTCTATTTTTAGGCAACAACCCATCGGAGTAGCTACTCAAATATTTATAGGGTCTATGGCAGACATACTATCTGTACTCGCGGATATTCGCTACCCACAAAAAATAAAAATAAAAATTTAATTTATATTTTATTAAGTTAAATTTAATTAAAATTAACATTAATTTATATTTTAGAAGGTTAAATTTAATTAAAATTGTACTATATGAAGTATATCAAAATTAATTGTCATTTATGGACAATTAACAGGTATTAATAGGTCGGTATTGATTATTCATTACTAGGTTTGATTGCCTAAAAATATACTGTATTAATGGTTAATCAAAGGACTTGTCTGAGTCTCTATTTTTTTCTCAGTTCCTTTTTTGTGCGTATTTATAAATTTAAGTCTGTTTAAAAAGAAAAACAGACTTAAAAAATGTGGGTAGTTTTGTAAATAAAAGTCATATTTTTACATCTATTACTTTTTCTAAAAAACTTAAATTAGTAATTTTATATCTTAATAGACTTAAATTAGTATTTTTACATCTATTACTTTACTAACAGACTTAAAAATATATTATTTTTATGTCTCTTACTTTCTTTAACAGACTTAAAAATATCTTTTAACGTATTCCAATTCCAAGTGTATTCTCATTTTCACTTTTTCTTGCCAATCCCGTAAAAAATGACAGGTCGTCGCCGCTACACAAAATTATATGAGTTTGGCCCTAAAAGTGAAACACAAATATGAGTCAAAAGATGGATTCAATGCCCCGGAAAACAATGCATTTGGCCAATCCTTCGGGTTTAAATTTCATTCCCATTCCGTATTTCCTGATCCTGGTTTTTCTCAATTTTAATATGTTTAAATTTTCTTTCTTTTGAAGGGTTTTGAAATATAATAATGATATGGGGTATATATTGTTGCTATATTTATCTTTGTACGTTTCCAATCATATCAACAAAGATTGGGTTGGGTGATTTGGAAAGTATATATTTGATTATAATATCATGGGAAAGTAGGAGATGTAATAGGGGGATTATGGAAATATTATGTGGGATATAGATATTTACATTCTTGTATATATTAGGACACAATTGTTGAATGGAGACAGAACATTGAAAACTATCAGATTTTGACATGGTATCAGAGCCACATAATGGAAGCCGTAAAGCCTCAGACCGGTGGTTCCAAGAAACCTACATCTCCATATGATTTAAACTCAAATGACAACCCTGGTAACGTGATCACACAAGTGCAGTTGCAGGGAGAAAATTATGAAGAATGGGCCCGAGCAATGAAAGTTTCGTTGCGTGCCCGCAGAAAATGGGGTTTCCTAGATGGAACCCATCAATAACCTAACGATGACACATCGAAAATGAAAGATTGGTGGACTGTCCAGTCCATGCTTGTGTCATGGATAATGAACACTATTGAACCTACCTTGCGTTCAACCGTGACATATGCGGAAACTGCAAAGGAGTTATGGGAGGACATCAGAGATCGTTTTTCTGTTGTCAATGGTCCAAGGATCCAACAGTTGAAGGCGGAATTAGCAGATTGCAAGCAACAAGGGATGACAATGGTTTCCTATTACGGGAAATTAAAAACACTCTAGGTCGAACTCGCAAACTATGAGCAGATTCCAAGGTGTTCGTGTGGAGGATGCAAATGGGATATTGCATCTAAACTTGAAAAACGAAGAGAAGAAGAGAGGGTTCACCAATTTTTGATGGGCTTGGATGATGCAAGCTAGGGAACGGTGCGCTCTAACATTTTGGCTGGCGATCCTCTACCATCATTAAATCGAGTGTACGCCACTCTAGTGCAAGAAGAAAGGGTGAAAACAATCAATAGATCGAAGGAAGAAAGAAGAGAAGTCATGGGTCTTGCGGTACAAGCAGGATATAGAGCAAAAGGAAGAGGAGACACAAAAGACAAATCGATGGTGTGCTCTTACTGTGGGAAG
Source organism: Vigna reflexopilosa (assembly GCA_027742785.1). NCBI lineage: Eukaryota > Viridiplantae > Streptophyta > Magnoliopsida > Fabales > Fabaceae > Vigna > Vigna reflexopilosa. Next base: position 342,470 of record CM050928.1, on the reverse strand, counting down.
GCAGGACATGATGCTAAGAATTGTTTCCAAGTCATCGGATATCCTGAATGGTGGAGTGATCGCCCACGAAACGAAGGCGGACCTAATAACAAAAATCAGCACAAAAATGGGATTTTAGCAGGACGTGGCAAAGGAGGCGTGGCCTGAGCTAATGCAACACACGTTGTAGGCAATCATGTGACTAGGTGTGACCTAGAACCTGGGAAATCTGAGCTGCCTGGTTTGAGTAACGAACAATGGCAGATTCTGGTTGAGATGTTGAACAACCGTAAGACATGTGAAAATGAGAAAATGACCGGTAAGCATCCCAACGAATTATGGATAATAGACACTGGTGCTTCTAACCATATGACAAGGAATTTGAAGAGTTTTTCTGAAAAGAGAATAATACAAGGTTGTCCGGTGGGATTGCCTGATGGAGAACAAGTTATTGCCACCAAAGAAGGGACGGTGATTCTCGATGGTGGTCTTAAACTTGAGAATGTCCTTTATGTGCCAAAACTACAATGCAATCTTATTTCTGTGTCACAAATGATAGACCAAACAAAATGTGTAATGCAGTTTACTGATAAATTATGTGTGATGTAGGACCCCACTTCGAAGATGCTGATTGGAGCGGGTGAGCGAAAGGATGGGCTTTATCTGTATCATGGTGTTCAACGTGCCACCGCTTATCAGACTCATACACAGAATCACCTTGATCTTTGGCATAAACGAATGGGCATCCTTCCTTTAAAGTTGAATAATTGATTCCTAATGCCAATAGTAGTGGGAGAGAGTGTTTGAATAAGGTTTGTGAAATTTGTGAAAGAGCAAAGCAAACAAAAAACAAGTTTCCTTTAAGTACTTTTCATGCAACAACCATTTTTGATTTAATACATTGTGATTTGTGGGGTCCATATAGAACACCTTCATCTTGTGGCGCATCCTATTTTTTAACATTAGTGGATGATTATTCTCGGGGTGTTTGGATATACTTATTGAGAGACAAGAGGGAAGTATCTCAAACAATGATGAATTTCTTTGCTCTAATTTAACGACAATTTGAAAAGCGTGTTAAAATGGTTAGAAGTGATAATGGAACTGAATTCACGTGTTAAAAAAGATATTTCATTGATCATGGGATTATTCATCAAAAATCATGTGTTGGCACACCGCAACAGAACGGAAGAGTAGAGCGGAAACATAGACATATTTTGAATATAGCAAGGGCGCTACGATTTCAAGGGAGACTTCCGATCCGGTTTTGGGGTGAATGTATTCTGACTACAGGGTACCTAATTAATCTGACTCCATCTCCCACTCTTGGTGGTAAAACACCATATGAATTTATCCATGGAAAATCCCCTTCCTATGACCACTTAAGAGTGTTTGGCTCACTTTGTTATGCACACAATCAAGATAGAAAGGGAGATAAATTTGATAATAAGAGTCGTAAATGTGTATTTGTTGGCTACCCTTATGGACAAAAGGGATGCAAATTATTTGACTTGGAGAAAGAGGTATTCTTTGTTTCCCGAGATGTCAAATTTGTTGAAACAGAATTCCCATTTGAAGAGGCAAGCATCACATCCCCTCTTACTCAAGTGCCCATCAACACCCTTTTTCTGGGAGAAGAATATCTTGTAGATGACGACACAAATGTTGATGACAGGGGGGGTACTAGTGCAGAGCATGATGAAACCCAACGCCTTGAACCTATTCTAGAAACACAAAACTGCACGAATGCAATGTCCGGAAATAGCGATGAACCAGAAAGCAACATTGCTTCTTCCTCACAACTTAGAAGAGGTCATCGGATCAAGCAACCTTCTGTGAAGTTACGTGATTATGTGACAAACACCATGATCAAGTTGAGCCCATCTATTCGTTCCTCTGCTACATCACATCATTCAGGTGCGTGTTATCCTATAGCTCACTATGTTAATTGTGATAGATTTTCATATCAGCATCGTCAGTTCCTTGCAGCAGTAAATGTGGATCGAGAACCTATGCATTTTTCAGAAGCTATACAAGATTCACGCTGGCAAGCAGCCATGGCCAATGAGCTTCAAGCTCTTCAAAATAATGGCACATGGACCTTAACCACCTTACCTCAAGGGAAGAAAGCTCTAGGTTGCAAGTGGATTTACAAAATCAAGTATCACTCAAATGGTACCGTTGAGAGGTTTAAAGCAAGGCTAGTCATTTTGGGAAATTACCAAGTTGAAGGGATAGAGTACACTGAAACTTTTGCCCCAGTGGCAAAAATGGTTACTGTACGTACGGTGTTGGTTGTAGCTGCTGCTAAAGCATGGGAACTTCACCAAATGGATGTTCACAATGCTTTCGTACATGGTGACCTTCAAGAAGATGTGTACATGAAATTGCCCCCCGGGTTCATGGTGGAACAACAAGGAATGGTATGCAAACTCCATAAATCGCTTTATGGTTTACGGCAAGCCCCAAGATGTTGGTTTGCTGAGCTCTCTGCTGCCCTGAAGAAGTATGGGTTTCGGCAGTCATGTTTTGATTATTCCCTATTCACTTTGCGGACTGCCACTATAAATATTGTAGTGCTCGTTTATGTGAATGACCTTATTATTTCAGGTGATGATTCTGAAGCTATTTGTCAATTTAAACTTTATCTTCATACGTGTTTTCATATGAAAGATTTGGGGAGACTGAAATATTTTCTTGGAGTGGAAGTTGCTCGTTCACCCACAGGAATTTACTTATGTCAAAGAAAATACGCCTTGGATATTATCCTTGAGGCAGGTTTACTTGGAGCTAAACCAACTCCTCTTCCTCTTGAAGAAAATCATCGCTTGGCGTTGGCTGAAGGTCCTTTGTTGTCTGATCCTGCTCGTTATCGACGTCTGGTTGGGTGCCTCATCTACTTGTGTTTCACTAGACCTGAGCTTTCTTACAGTGTCCACACTTTGTCTTAATTCATGCAGCAACCTCGAGAAGATCATTGGCATGCTGCTTTACATGTGGTTCGTTACTTAAAAGGGAACCCCGGGCAAGGCATTCTTTTGCGTAGTGATAATGATTTGAATCTGTATGGGTGGTGTGACTCAAATTGGGCTGGTTGCCCACTTACTCGCAAATCTGTTACATGATGGTTCATCTCTCTTGGTCGCTCTCCTATTTCATGGAAGACTAAAAAGCAACACACAGTCTCCCGATCATCTGCCGAAGCGGAATATCGTTCCATGGTCAACACCATATGTGAATTGAAGTGGCTGAAAGACATTTTATCTAATCTTGGTGTGCCTCACCCTCACCCAATTCATATCCATTGTGACAGCCAATCCGCTCTTCATATAGTTAAGAATCTGGTTTTCCATGAACGAACAAAGCACATTGAGGTTGATTACCACTTTATTCGTGATGAGGTTCTTAAGAATACTGTTCAGCTCTCTTATGTCCCTAGTCGTACTCAGTTTGCTGATATATTCACTAAGGCTCTTGGAACAAAGCAATTCTTGTTCTTATTAAGCAAGTTGGGCA